>VZTE01006235.1:4086478-4130592 GCA_013397775.1 Eulacestoma nigropectus | reverse complement strand
GGGGAGGGGAGGGGAGGAGAGGAGAGGAGAGGAGAGGAGTATTTGAGAGTTCACAATAGTACTAGAATTGTAAAAAGCACTTCCAAAAGTACCTATGACCCAAGTCCAGAGCATTCTGGTGCTGATGGAAAAGACAGTGGATATGCCAGCTCAGCAGGGGTAGAAGCAGTGGTCTAGCAGAGAACCACACAGATGATGAGGAGTGTGGTACATCTCTCTTATGAGGAGAGACTGTGGGAGCTAGGCCTGTTTAGTCTAGGGAAGAGAAGACTGAGAGGGGATCTCATTAATGCATGTAAATATCTCAAAGGCAGCTGTCAGGAGGATGGTGCCAGACTATTTTTGGTGGTGTCCGGTGGCAGGATGAGGAGTAATGGCCATAAACTAAAACTCAAGAAGTTTCATCTCAACAGGAGAAAGAACTTCTTTACTCTAAGGGTGGCAGAGCACTGGAAGAGGCTGCCCAGGGAGGTTGTGGAGTCTCTCTCTGGAGATATTCAAAACCCTCCTGGACAAATGCCTATGTAACCTGCTCTAGGTGAGTCTGCCTTGGCAGGGGAGTTGGACTGGAGGATCTCCAGAGGTCTCTTCCATCCCTGACTATTCTGTGATTCTGTGTAAAACCCTCAATGTTTTTTCTCCTCAGGTGGAGGCAGGTGCAAAAAGGGGATCATGTCAGGTGATCCACTTCAAGTGAGCTGCACCGCTCCCAGGTGCCAGGAAAAAAATCCTGATTTTCATGGTCATTTACTGTCCTTCAGCTCCTATACTACACCCATTACCATGCTATCTGAGTACTTCCCAAGTGCCTTTAAAACAAAAAACCACTGTCACTCCTAATTGTACTGCCATTGTGTAGGAGCATGCTTGTTTCCACTACAGACTATCATCATTGCTGTCACTATCAAGAAATTACCAGAGGAAAGTAAGTTTAAAAATGGGCTTTGCATTTAGTCCAGGCCCTAGCATGAACTAAGCATCATTATCTTCTTTTGCAGAAGCAGTTGCTGGAATTTAGATTCATTTCCTGGGAGTACTGTATATTTCTTCTTCTAATGAGTCTTCCGTGTTCCTTACTAACACAATTATTCTCGTCAAGCAAAGTTGTCACAAGAGGTCATGTTCCTAAAAGCTTCTTCTTGTTAGTTTGAGCCACTGTCATTAAGGACTTGGAATAGTCTAAGAAAGAACTTAAAGTGTTTGGTGAGAGTGAGAGGTAGAAAACATCAGAATTTTTGAATTGTTTGCAGCAAAATTGTCCCATTGAGAAGATGGGCTGTTCTCATTAAGTGGAAGTTTCCCAGAATTTTTGATATTAGGCTTTGTGATAGCTCACAGTGTTAAAATTGCCTAGGAGACTCAGGGGTATTGGCAGGGAGCAACAAGCTGAAACATGAGTGCATGTCCAAGCAGAGGCAGACCATGTGCCTTATCTGCTTGACCATCTGTTGCCAACATGGACTCTGCAAAGAACTCAAAGCATTGAACAAACGTGTCTGAGGAGGAGACGTGTCAGTAAAGGAGAGTGTACTAGAAGGTGAAAAATGACCATCCTCCTTGGGTTCAGCTTCACTTGACTAGTGGTCATCTATATGGTGAGACAGGGGGAGAATGCAGAGAATGTTGTTCTGTTTTTTGCTAGGGGAGAAGTAAAATATCATTCAAATATTACTGGTGCTGAAGCTCAAATTTTGAGGAGTGATGAACAGGAATCTACTAAAAGTAAGTAAGTCCTGTAAGATGAGGGAGCTTTGTGGTGTATCTAAGAAAGATGAGGCTGTTACTGAGCACAGTGCCTAGGTCAGAGTAGGAGACTGAAGACCATTCCTCTGACAGGAATGGAGAAAGATGATGAGGTTGAAGAGAAGAAGGCCCTTCAGAAAAGTGCAGGGCACGTGAGTGAGGAGAGACAGATGCCCCAGCAAGAACAGTTGTCACCCTACCTGATTTCTGGCATGATGTTTGCCCAAGAGGGAAGTGAGGTGGTAGTTGAAAGATGAGGGCAACTTTGTGTTTTGTTAGGTTCCCCGACAGCTTCTTTAACAGCAGGTTTTAGGTAATACCCTGTGATATTGCTAATGCAGAGCAGTCATTTCTATAACTGCCGTATACTTCACAATGGGAGTAGATTTTTTTGAATACAGCTTTATGCACATACCTCATTACTTGTCAGAAACTCTAAGGAAAGCAGAAAGAAACAATGGGGTTTTTGTATCAGCAGAGGTAGAAAAGGAAAAGCTCCATGAAATCTGTATTTTTTTTATCTCTTCTAGACAGTCCTTCATTCAACAGAGACAGCAGGAAATAAAACAGTAGAGCAAAGACTTTCCTGTGAGAGTTTTTCTGGCAGGTGCCTGACTTATCACTGCATGGTCTGAGTGATCCATTAAAAAGGAAAGAGAGAGAGAAAGAGAGAAAATCAACACATTTGTGTTTAGGTAAAGACTAAAGAAGTTGAATAATATTGACCCAGTCTAAGAATTAAGTGCCTGAGGTGGTATGATCCAATGAAATTATGAGATGGCAAATTTAAAGTCAATCAGAGAAAATGTCTTTTCAAACAACATGAATTAGACCATGAAGTTTGTTGCCAAAATGTTCCAAGTGCAGTAGTTTTCAAAAATGCAGTGGATATATATATATATATGGATGTGAACAACAGAAGTTATAGTAAATAATAAGAGTAAATGAAACCTACACTTTTTAGGCAGCCCTCCATGTTTCAGTACAAAAATGCCAGAATCTAATGAAAGACTGTTCCTAAGACGTAGACAAAATGTCCCTTGACGAGCTCCTGAAAGCTCTATGCACTTTTCTGTGAGACACCTGGTAACCGTCTTCGCCCAAGGCAAGATGTACGACTAGAAGAATCACTGGCTTGATTTTTCCATTCCTGTTTTCCTAAATGTGAGATGCAAACAGACGTCTTAGTGTCTTCATATTTACAGTTCTTTGTCTCTCTGCTTCATCCATCATTTATTCAGCTGTTCCTGTTCCATATGTTCCCATACTAGAAAAGCAAGGTACATTAACTCAGACTTGTAACAGTTTCATTATTACCTGACTTTCATCCCAGCCAGTAAGAAATATATGATAGCTTAGAAAATCATTTTTCCAATTTTCAGCCATTTTTGTTTCCAAATGGAACAGAAGATCAGCAAACCACTCAAATGCTGATGGGTCTCGACAAATCCAGTAAAAATAAACCTGTCAAATAAAGTAAAGAGATTTAACAAGAAGCAAACTTTCAATAAGACTTCCAAATTACTGGCTCAACTCATTAACTATATAGTGTGTGTCTCTTCTCCACTCTAAATTTATTGTAAACATAATTACACATAATTTTGCTGATTTAAAAATTTGATTTTCATTGTAAACAATGAGTGAATATATTAATGTGCTAGTGAAAATAGGCAATGGACAAGCTTCCCATATACCCCAGCCAGTGTATCTCAGCTTTGACTTGTAATACCTGGCCCTTCATTTCTTGCAAAAAACTTGAAGATTATTTGAAATTTTGGATTTATTTAATTTCAGTTTCATTCAGCATTGACGCAAGGAATTCCTTGTTTCTCAAGACCTTATGCCATTGATTAACTGTTGATGTTGCCAAAAGATAGTTATGTTCTTCAAGTTGTATACCCTGTATAAAACAGGTGAGAGAATGTCCCTATTCCCTTTTATTAAAAATGTATTTCATGTTTAAATTGGAGCATCTAGTTCCTAGAGAAACCTGAATCTATAATTCTTTTATAGTTCCTCGACAAACCTGAAACTAAATTTGCAATTGCCAAAGGGGTAAAATGGACCGCTATCCCATGATCGGTTCTCTATTGTTTGAAACCCTCCTCTCTGTCAAAAATTGACTCTGTTTCTCTCATCCAGATTTCACTAGTTTCACTTTTCATCTTTTTTTGTTTGTTGTCTATTAGGTTGGAGGGCCTGTTATCAAAGTTTTGTTCCGCAGCTAGAAATTAGAGGTTGGGCTCAAGTCATCCTATAATTGTGTCTATGGCAAACCAAATGTTCCTGGGATCTGTCACTAAGAGGCATCCTTTAATCATTCCTATGGCTTATTTTTCCTACTCTACTGCAGTAAATTAAAAATATAGCAGAGTTTTGGGGTTTTTTTAAAGAAAGAAGCTAATTTATTAATATCTTGGCATAAGGTAATGCTTGCATAGGAAAAAAAATCTTTCAAACAAGATGGTTAGTCATTGTCCATATAATGATGAGTTTCTATTTCAAGAGTCCTTCCTCTGGCATCTTCAGCTGGAACAGTGGGAGTCCACAAGAACCTTTTTCTGCACAGTTTTTATAGCCAGCTGGCCAAGGGATCATTGTGACCAGTCCTGCATGTGCATGATCTATTGTGATCTGTTGTCTTACCTACATATAAAGCATCTTCTAACTAATTAGCTGTTTCTAGAAAACTGTCCTATATGACCACTTCTGTGGGAATGGTTTCCGATGACTATTTGCAAATGTCTTGTATGTGTGCAAGTTAATAAATTTTGCAACAGGAACTGCCTCAGGATTGATGAGATTCCCTTGTCAGGATCTTATCAATGCACTGGGACTCAGGCCCTCCTAGGCCCATCAGGAATTACCTTAGGGAGTCTTCAGCACAGTCATGATTTCCCAATTGGAAATCTCCTCTAGCAATGCTATGCTGTGTAGAGGACTGGGACCAGTCCACCCACTGGTTTCATCTCAGTGCCTTGTATGAACCTAATCCAGATGTAGAGATGACTCAATTGTGAGTTGCTGTACTACCTAGAGGATGAATGTCTGAAATTCCCAGGCTGTCTGCCCAGGCAATACCCTGATGGCAGTCTGAAGCACAATTACAAGACAAATCTGATTGCAATTCTTATTATTTGAATTCTGTAGCTCTTGCCACACGCTCCACCATTATTTTTGACCAGATGGTGCCAGACCTCGAATGGGCCTCTGCAGGCTGTATATTTTCATAATTTATCTAAAGAAGTAATTCACAAACATGGAGGAAGTCTAAAAATACACAGTGTCAGATGTAAAAGGAACGGCATGAAAAGACAATGTATAAGCTTATAAAAACTGGATGATTGGAACTTATTTTATTGTGACTGTGATTTTTATTTTGTTGCAAAATCCCTTAGCTTCCTCCAACTCATCTCCTTTTCTTAGCAGCCTCTCTGTCTTTTATTGTACTGCAATCTCAAAGGGGATCTGGAAGGTATGTCCCCAAGGCAATCATTGTGGTGACTCTGATGTTTTGGAAATTGTAGCCCTTTTCCACAGGATCAATGAGGTAAAAACGCGTATTGGACACTTCTGAAGTGAAAAACCAGAGAAAGAAACCAGAAAGCTATAAAGATATTTCCCAAAGATTTAATATACTAGGTTGTCAGACTTCTGGTAAGGTGGTGGGAGAATAATGTGGTAATACCATGCTTCGGTGGAGATTTGGTGAAAGACACTAACAGTAATTTGAGATGCTTCCTAGGTCTGAGTGTACTGTAAGGGACCATCTGTGGTTTATGAAAGAAATATAAATGATGTATGATCCCAGAAACAGAGATAAGGCATTCAGGGTTAAGTAGGGTAGTTTTACAGCCCAGGAATAAGACTGTCTGTAGAACTTTAGTACTAACCATCTTGGCTGTTTGCTTTTTCCCCTTCTGTTTCAATATTTTGCCTTAAATATGACCTCATTGCTTTACAGAGGGGGGTTGCTGCTGATTTACATTGGCATAGGTTATGAGGAAAAAGCAAGTGCACTGACTTTATAGAATTTCATATTTGTGGCCAACAAGAGCATTATTTTAAATTACCAAAACTAGGTAAGATTTATAGCCTTAACCTTTATGTAGCTTTTTTGTCTCTGAGTCCTGAAGTCCCCACTTGTTCTGTATCCTCAGCACCTCGAAAATCAGCCCACTGAGTGCTGTCAGTCTGTATCACACCATAGCTGTTGATTTGTAGTGAGAAATTTCTTCCCCCAGACTCTACTTGATCATCTTGTTTCTCAAGTTCTTTCGGCAGTTCATTTTATGGAAATGTATTTTTAGTACATGTGTGTGGAGAGGAGATATGTATTTCTAAACAAATAAAGAATTGTTCATGGGGTGGCAGCTGGGAGCATGTGGGCAGGACTGGGAGATAAGCACATTCAAGGAAGGAGGAAGAAAAAGCTAGCTAATGAGTTGAGACAATATGGTCTTCGAATTGGCGAACTGGTTTCCAGAACACCAGTCTGTGGATCTTGAAGGAGTGCTTTTAGCTGTTTGCAGGCCTGGCTGTCACAGTAACAGCCAGTCCAACCAGCTGGGTCAAGCCACCACTGCCACAGTCCTCTCAGGAAAGGATGCAGCTTTCTGAAGCTGCAGAAATTCCTTGAGCTCATCCCGCGGCACCCATTGAATTGCCTCTTATTTTCATGTTAGAGGTGGCAAGCATTTGGTGATGAAGAAAGACTGTCATTATAAGAAGTATTTTTGGCTGTGATTATAATCTTAGAAAGAAAAGAGAGTGAAGAAGGATGGCCTATGGGTAAAAGGAATTCGTTTCCCTTTGATCAAAGAGGACTTCTAGTCTAATATGTTAAAATAAATGGTGTTTACAAAGAAGTCTTCCTTTCTTTACACTGACTGCCCATAGCATAGCACAACATATTACATGTATAATTAAAATACAATAAATGCACCAAAAAATTAATCCTTATTAAAACAGTAGAATAAAATAGCACCAGGACATTTATATAATTAAAAATTATTCTGAATCCTTTTTTTTCTTGTAAGCCTCATGCTATTAACTGACTGCAATTATTTAGGACCCTCAAAAATCTGGTTTAGATTTATGTTTCATTAGTCTCCACCCACCCTACTACCATCAATTGCATTCATCAGCTTGATGGCTTGCCCAAGTAAACTGTCTTAAATTTTCCAAGTGCTCTTTTTGCAAATTGAGTTAGATGCAGTATTGATATTAATCAGATCTGTGATGCAGGGGTTGAAGTAGTCACTTATTTCTGTAATGCTCTGCTCTCTTGCAATTCATGGATATTTATCCTTCAGTTTCCCACATCCTGAATTTTGTACAACAAGAGCAAGGGCTGCATTACCTCTTTCCTGTAAGGCGAAAGAACATTCTTGGTAAATCAGCTTCCATCATGAGGAAAGTCATTAATAATTATTTGTTGATAAGCATCCGTCTGTTTCTCCCTGCTCCCTGAAGGCAGAGTTGGAGCTGCAGCTCTGGGCGAAGCCAGCTTTTCACTAAAGGGATGTCCAAGGAGGACACCCCTCATCCCTGACTCTTACTGCTCCGTCTTAGGCATGAATATCCCTGCAAAAACCTCTTACACCTGCAGCTGGGCACCTCCCTGCAAGCATCCAGTCCTTCCTGTTCTTGAGTATAGTACATTACCTGTGGGCTGTAGCATACAAAAAAAAAAATCAGAGATCTTCCCCAGTGTAATTAATTCATGGAGCCACTCCAGGGAGCCATTCCAGGTAAGGCACAGCAGTGCCTGCAGCCTGGGGCATGTGGGAGGTGGGGGTTGGGCACTGACTTTGAGTTAGGGTGGCAGCAAACGGCCTTTCGTATAAATGCATGACAAGGCTCAAATTCATATTCCTAAATATGAAGCAAAAAGCTTTAGCTGTTCTCAAATAAGATCAGAAACATAGTTATATTTGACAGAAGAAAGAGTCCAGATTTTTAGGTCTTCAAGATCAGATTTTTGTGCAGAAGGCTGTAGACTGGGGCAGAGATTTACCTCAGGCAGGGAAGATGGTCTCAAAGCAAATGGAAGGGGCTGATTTTGTTTTCCTTTCAGTATGTAGCTGAACTTACTGCCACAACATGTTATGGTTGTTTAAAGTCTACATGGATTCAAAAACCAATTAGACTACTTCATGGAAGAAAAAGCTACAAAAGGATACTTAAGACAGAGGTACAGCTCTTGTATCAAGGCGTTACTGAGCTACAAGTCACTCGATGAGAAAGTGTCCCCTAAAAACCAATCACCATATGATTTTTCTGGTCTGTACACTTTTCTCTAGGTGTTCATGAAGAGCCACTGTTGGAGACAGGATACTGGGCTAGATGGATATTTGGTGGTACTCAGTAGGACCTTTCTTATGTCTTTTGTAGGGAAGAGAGAATGGATGTTCGCTAACACTAGAATCTGATGGATCAGTACAATTTTATCAATTTCAGTAGCAATTGATCTGAAAAACGAGACAACTAATGTGAAGGAAAAAAAATCAACTTATGCATAACTAAAGCCAGTAGAAACTTTCCAGCCATGGCTAGTAGTACATGCAAAAAATGATGGGGAAATGAGGGCTCTAAGGCTATTTAATTGTGAAGAATCAATTAGATAAATGTGTAGTCCTTTTGATTTGTTGGGTTTTTTAAATTATACAGCTGCAGACATTATGGAAACTATGAGTATTTATATCTCAACCATATGTGGGCAACACTAAGAAATATTAGTTCAATAAGCGTAATGATAGCTGTACTCAAATCAAAATGAAGTTGTTAAAAAAAGGAAAAACCTCTTATTTATTTCCTTAATAGACATTTCTATGGTACTCATCATGGCAGAAAGAGAGTGCTGAATACTTTGAGGAAGATTAAATTATTTGTAATTATACCACAAGTGGAAGCTTTTAACCAATGGGAAAAAAAATGTGGAGCTACCCTGAGATTAATCGTTCTCACTCAGATGACTGCTAAATTTTTTTAAGTAATGCTGTGAACTTCCCCATGACCTTTCATCCATACTTTCAAAATATTTTACAAGCACTGATGAAATTTAGCCTCATAACACCTGTGAAAAATAAACATCACTATTCCCACTACACTAATAAGGAAGCCAAGATATAGACAAGTAGAAATCCTGATAATTTTGTATTTCACAGGAATTCAGAAAAACTGAACTCTAGCAGAACACCATGGCAGAATACATGATGCGTTTATCTTTGCAGGCACACTTACTCGAGATTCTCCCTATGCTGTGAATGGACACCGTCAGGTATACTGTTGATGCATAGTTATATTCTGTTCTTTTCCCCTTAAGATAGCAGCAATGACAATAATAACAACACTTCTACTTGTATACATATACAATATACATAATGTACATATATAAAGTCTATATGCACATGCATAGCTCTCCTTCCAGTGAAAAAGATCATCCTGGTATAATCATAGTGTTTGCAAATACACTTCTTTTCACATATAGCATGTATTTCCATCTTTATTTCCCTCCCTCCTCAGTGCTTTTTCTGCCTCAAAGATCCCCCCTGGCAATTTGAACCTGTCCTCAAGTCCTCAGTTACTAAAATCCCAGATGCTTTTTCAGTGGCAGCTTGTCATTAAGATGCCAGTTTTAACACTCTTTCATTTAAAAAGATCAGCCCCTTGGTCCTGCAATCAGCTCCATATGTATTGACCCTTTCAGAGATCTGTCCACTCCAATGAAATTTCAACGTTTGTCCTTAAATGTGAAATGTTGAATGTTTCCTGATTCAGCTTTTACACTGGAAAATGGGCTGAAAGAAGCTGTAAGGTCCACAATCTACCACTTGCCATGGTGGATATGAAAGAGAATGTATAATGCTGATTTTTTTCTGTTACCTTCTTGGCCTCACCCCACTTCACCTACTATCTCTTCTTCACCCATCCTCCCCCAGTGCTGCCTCACATGCCATTAGCAGAAGGTATATAACAGGTTAGAAAATCAAGAGTATGTTAATTTAATTGATGCCATCTTTGCCTTATAGACCCGCATATATTTTTTCAACAAAATAATTAAAGTGGTTTGAGGGAGTAATATGCGTCTTGATATATGCATCTCATCTGGAGCTTAAATGCCTTTTTTATTCCTTCTATGCTGGTTAATATCCTGACTTTGCAATGTGAGAAAATGGTTGCTGAACACAGCATTCTGGACCAGGACATGCTGCCAAAGGACCCGCATGAAATTTGAAGCTGGACAAAGAGCAAGTGCTGCCCTTCACTTCTGATTGAGATGACATTGCAGGATTTTTTTTTGGCAAGAAAGAGGGTAAGTTTCTCTTGTAGCTCTCTAATTATCTGTCTAGCTATGAAAGACATTCCACAGTTATCTCAAGTTGCTATTGAAAATCTGATTCTTCAACTTTTACTAAAAACGCTGTGGCTAGAGCTACTGTCTTTTCCAGGGAATCACAGTGAATTCAGGAGACTTCATCCCACAACAGTTCCTAAGGCAACTGAAAAGGGAGTGACTGCTTCTCACAGCGAGTTAAAGCACTCAAGTGAGCCTCTAGCTCCGAATTACCTCTCTCCCCTGGCTAAGTAGGCTCACTTTTTAATGTGAGAACTTTTTAATATGGAACTTTTTAATGAAGCATTGAACTTTCCCACCTACCTTCTGCAGTGCCAGTACTGTGGTAGGGTTGCAGCATTTGTACCAAATGGATTTTAAAATAGAGGCAAATGGCGTGACTCCAATTCCTGCTGCAATGCACACACTGACTCGGTAGTGGAAGATGTCTGTGGTTGCAGATCCATATGGTCCGTCCACAGCCAGTCTATGGCAACAAGAGTCAAGAGTCAACAACGCACGGAGTGACAGAAAGGTTAACATTTGTTGGGATACACGTTTTCAAAACTGAATTTCTGTTAAAATAACAGAGAAAAGACATGTCTAAGATAGCACATAAATTGCTCATACAAATACATTTAATTTTAAGTGGGTGCCATTTAATAGCAAAGCAACTGTCTTTTCTGAAATGAGAGAACAAGAGCACCCATGTGGATTTGGGGCCTGGCCATCTATTTAAGCATGCAATTGCAATTTTCTGGCTTTCTGAAATGTGATTAGTCATATAATTGCATGTCCAAATTTAGCTGTGGAATTTGAATTTTTAATTATGAATTACTGAAAAGCATCCTGTTTTAAAGCTTTATTTGTTATATTGTACATATCAAAGTAAAGAGGAACAGACTATATTAATCATTTTTAAAAGTTCTGTATTTGAGTTTAATAAAAGGGAAGGCAAGAAAAAGGTCATCATATGCAAGGGTACTACTATTTTCTCAGCTCTTTCTGGAAAAGCAGTATTTCAGGAATACATTTTTGGTATAATACTATACTTAGTATCTGATGTAAAGGCAAAATGTGTAAGGACGAATGCTTGTGTATGTTACTACCTCCTGTGATCAATGTTGCTGATGCCAAGAAATTAATTTTGGTCAAAATTAGAGATGAAGAAGATTACTGAATAATCAGATTCATTCCTTTAGCAACATGAAATGTAAATACGCACAGTACTTTGGAGTGCTCTTTCCAGCCTGTCTTTATACAACATACACGCTCTGGAAGATGGTTTCACTAACACCCAGTCCTTAGAAAAAAAAGGCTTTTTCTTCCTTTTAAATTTTCTGTTGCTTCTTGCTCTTTATTGCATGAATCATCCTTAAAATTTATTCTTAAATAGTATAAACAAATAAGCACACAGAATTAAAATAAAGTGTTTTAATAGGAAGAGATAAGGGGCTCCCCAAGCAATGCTACACGCAAATAATAGAGACACAATGTATCTCAAAGCTTATTGTTACTTTTTTAAAAGTCCTAGCAAACATTTTCCCTTCGATTTCAGTATTCGAAATGCCCTGCAAGTGCGGTAGCAAACAAAACAGCTACTCTGGCATAACTTCTGGAAATCTGACCTTAGACATAAAGAATTTTTTTTTTAATGTGTACAGTTATTGAGATTATTGCCCAGCCCAGTATTTTTTGAGCACTCAAAACTTCCTGTAAAATACGGTAATTTATGGTATCTATGTATAATGCCTGAGAACAGCTTTCAGATAAGCTTTCCATGTAGTTCAATATGAGGCTGGAAGCAATTCTCATTGTTGTCAGTAGATTGAGAAAAAATTGATCTGGAAGAAATTTCAAGGATTCTCTAGTCTGTTGCTATGCTATAATACAGGTTCAATTATTTCTGAATCATTCCTTGGAGAGATTTGTCTTGTCAGTCTACTCCTAAATCCTCAGGTGACAGAGATCTCATCACTGGCTTGAATGCCTTACTCAGCCATAGCTATAGAGCTTAGCCAAATACAAAGCCTCAGAGAAGCAGGGAGGAGAAAGAGGAGAAGGAGAAACTGAGCTATGCAACTCTTTCATTTGATCTAGAGAGAGTGGACGAAGGTAGGAAGATAGTAAAAAAAGTGACCAAAAAAAAAAGAAATTACATTTGCATTTGCCAAAGAGAAGTAGAAAATAGGGCTATGGACTCTCTAGTCATAGTTTGGATTGTCTATATTCATCGTGTCCATGTCCACAATTTCATTAGAAAAGAAATTATATTTATGGGGAAGGCAGGAGAAATATTTAGTTTTGAAAAATATCATTAACAGATTCTATGATTATTTTTAGGGTTTAAACATTTGCTGATCACCATGATTGTGTAGTACTCCTGACCGTAAGAGAAATTAAATTTTGGGGCAATGTATTAAAACAGCAATTAAGTCAGTCAAATCCTGAACTGACGTAATATGGAACTTGATTATTTTCACAGAAGTATTGTATTCTATGGTTTTAGCTCTCAAATTGGTCAGAAATCACAACTATCTTTGCTATCTATAGCTATGCATGAACATTTTATTTTAATCTTCTTTTACTAATTAAAAAACACATATTTTATTCTTAAGCCTACCTTATTATTTGGTTGCTATGTGTGCTCAGTTTCTGCTAAATGTTATTTTTTAATATAGTCACCAATTTAATGTATATCTTTAGATATTGAAACTGTGAAAAAGACCTGGTTTTTGCTTTATTGCCAGTTAAACTATTGAAATATTCTTTTTAGTATATTGCAAGAAAGCAACTGAAATATATCATTAGGCACCCCAACAAGATTAAAAAGAAGAGTGTTTATATATGACAGTATTGTTAATTTCAACCCTGCATTTTGGCAAGGAACATTTGATAACATTTTTCTCTTTCTTATTTTTTCCACTTGCTGTCAATCACTTTGAACAATTTTTGCTCCAGTTCTGCTGAAATGGCATACTTCTCATTCCAGTTGCCTTTAATAAAGGCACTGATTTCATTTCTAATTCTTATTAACTGATACAATGCAAGGACTGGACCAGACTTTCCTCTCTGCAGCCACCCTCTAGCAAACCTCTGCAGCTCATGGGGTCTATAAGCTTTCCAGGGGGAAATCAGTCCCTCCAGTCCTAGGCCCTACACACTCCACCAGAATTTAAATGATCCTGTGCTGGGCTCTTCTTTGCTGAAAATCTCCCCTATTCCTGCGAGCAGTGCAAGAGCAAAGCTACATGGTTTGAATCCATTATGTGTAGAGCCAGGTCCTTAGCTGGAGTAAGTTGGGATGGCTCCATTGACTTCAGAGGATCCCTGCTAACTTGGAACAACAGACCATCAACTTTTTGCTTGTGTTAAGATGCCGCAGATACAGAATTTGAACAAAAATAACCTTTTTAAAGTGGAGCATAGTTTGGGAAATGGAGACAGCATTGAAGGACACTATCAGAAAGCAGCAAGGTTTAGGCAGAAGTTTCAGGGACCACAAAATATCTAATTTCTAATAACTGAAAGGGAAAAACGGGAATTTTGGATGGTAGGTGATGGGTATCATCAGAGCATAAGCATAGAGGCCCAAATCTAGCAGATATTTTCCAATGTCATTTATTAAACAACCATCTTTCAAAATAGATATCTTTAGGTATAGAGATAGGTGTTAGAGATCTAGATGGTAGCAACAGAGATAAGGATATTGATATGGACTTTAAATCTTGGGTTAGTCATCACATCCTCTTGGTAGCTGCTGGCCCCAATTCATGGCTATTTGTTTGTGGTATTTTTTAGCATAATGTCATTTTTATGAACCAAGAACTACAATCTAATAATGTATCATAAAAAACACATGCAAAATTAATTAAAGTTAAAACATTAACATTTATTTTAAAATGTAGAAATAACGTTTTAAAATATATAGCCCCTTATTCAAACCTTGGTAACATCCACAATTCCTTGAAAGCTTTTTCCTCTGCTCCAAAGGCCTTGAAAAGGGCTGCAGTCCAATCCCCGACGACCCGTATGTGGACGCTGAAGTAGTCCTCCTCAGGAGCTGAGGTGAGGGTGAAAGGGTGCCACTCCAGCTGTGAGACAGATGGGCACTGTAGAAAGATGTATTGACCAGCTCCCATTTTAAAGCCATGTTTCTTCATGTGAAGCTCAAGGACTCCAGAGGAATGTGTCACCACCTGAACAACGACAAAGGGACAAATTTTATTTTCATTCAGAAGGGTAAATGTTTGTTTTCATTAGGTCACAGATATCCTAACCTGCATGTTGCAGTGTTGTTATTCCTAAATAGCTTGAGAGCATGTACAATATGTATTGTGGGACAGCTTTGACTTCTGAGTGCAAGAGGCAGAGGAAAGGCTGCAAGAATTCAACAATTTGTCAATTTTCTTGGTATAACTTGTGCAAAAGTGTTTCTTAATCGATTAGAATAATTCCTTAATTCCCAGTTTTACTCTCATGTAACACTGCTAACTCTGTGGGATTATGAAGAAAAAAAGCACAGTGAGCTCAATTCTAATACACTTTTATAAAAAGGTAGTCTCAGTTAAGCAGCAGTTTTGTACGTCATACACATAGTATACTGAGCTTCTCAGATCATAGCCACTCTGTGAAATCAGCAGCAAGACTTATCCGGCATCCTGTTCCCCTCACACAAGGTACACCTATTCCTGATCCCTGGCTTGATACGTGTGGAATCAGCTGCTTCAATAGCGACATCCTCAATCTATTCTGATGTGATTTAAATAGTCCCTTGGGACACAGCTGGGAGAAGTTGTTACAGTGGTATTAGTGAAGCTTCGACTATATATGCTGACTGATAATATAACTCCTTCATCTCCTCGGAAGCCTCCCGATTTTAAAGTAAAAACCGTGTGCTGCATAGTCTCTGGCATTAACTGCAGTGGAACATGGTTTTAGTTCATTAAAAAAAGAGACCACAAACAGATGTTTGTGTTATGGTGGTGTAAAGTCTAGTACTTCATTAATCATGTTTGGTCCCATATGGAATATTCTTATGGATTTGCTATTGGAATAAATGCAAAACATAAAATCAATACTTGGCTGAAACCATGCTAATGATTGAAAAGTTGCTGAAGCTAGGTGTGAAAAATGAGGTTCCTAATATAGAGAAGTTACCTAAAAACTATAAAAAAGTCATTGACATAATGGGGTTTTTTTTTGCATATATGCGAGCTACGTTACATACCTTAGTAATGGTGACTTCCTGTCGAAATCTCCAAAACCTAACAATTCTTTCACAGATGTACAACACCATAGGACTTAAAACCCACTTCCAAGCCTGTAGAAAATTGCATATTAAAAAGCAATGTTTATTTGAATGTCTACAAAAATACTTTGCTTTTCTGGTTTAAATCAGCAAGTAACTGAAAATTAAATTTTTTGATTTTCTGTGATTTTTGGTTTTTCTTTCTCAAGAGAGTATTTGTGTTGCTGCTGTAGCAATTCTGGCTTTCTTGTGGAATAGACATATGGGACTCCCTCACAAACGCACTCCAAAAGCAGTGCTGATATCTATCTGTGCTCTGGCCAAGAAGAGTCCTTTAAAATATTTTCCTATGAAAAGGCAAAGGATTAATCTATTTAGGTGTTGTTACATACAGGTGTCATTGGATCTGAAGCTGTATAGATGTATACAGTTATACAATATTAACCATAGCCTTACAGTGGTTTTTTTCCCAAGGTCTAAAGTATTTCAGAGTAGTCAGATAGGAGTAGCTGTTCTTGTCAGCTGTGAGTTTTCTGATGGTGCATGAGAAAACATTAAGCCCCAAATATTCAATTAGAGAAATGGGATACATTTCCACTTAATCCGTTAGTCAACTCTTTATCAATATTTTTTTTTTTTTTTGATCTGGCATACTAAGTTGGTCATACTTTAAGTATTGCAGATGATTGCTGTGCTTGTACTTGCTAATCGTATGTACCGATCACTGTAACAATCAGAGATACTTGGCTATTCAAGTATACAAGCTGATCATCTCACTGAGTTGCCCTGATAGCTAAGATAATTAAATGTAATTGAATCTTCATGATTTAAAAAGAATCCTTTTTTTTTCCTCAAAGAGATACTGTTTTATTTCCACTTGTGTTAATTACACAGCTCATTCTAGCAAACTGAATACGCCACAGTCATGTGGCTTTTAAAATCGCCAAGGAGTAACTTCACTTGCTGAAACATTGACTTTGCTCCACAAGCTGGGTAACAGGGGTTATAAAGTATCTTTTATGAGAAGCAAGCCATAAAATTATGTGGCTTCCTTAGAAAGTGCTAAGAGGATGGAGTGGCAATTTCCCAAGGTTAAGTATTGAAAATTAAATTAAAAAAAAAAAAAGCATGATTTAATAATGGGAAGAAGCCGGCATAAGCCAGAAGATTCTCAGCTAAAGCAGAAACTCAACACATCCGTTGTCCCTAAATACTACAGGTGTCTCTGCACAGTGGGTAATCTCATGTCTTGAATACATTTGCATATATCAAGCCACGATAATGATGAGATCTGTTTTTCCTCCCTTCCATTTGTGCTACCTGTAAATAAAAGCATGTGACAAGAATGATAAGGTTGCAGGCTACCCTGTGCGAGAGCTCGGCTGGGATTTTAAATGTGCCATCGCTCCAGTGCAATGGAGCATTCAATCCAAAATATCTCTTGGCTGGGTTGGGACAACGGGGCATCCACCAGGAGAGATGGGCTCCTAAGCAACACGGCTCCTGGCTGGCTAATCAGGGCATCAGTATTCTTGCCCAAGTAGTGTTCCGTCCTGTAATGAGAATGAACTGAGATGGGGCGGTGATGGCTCAGGCGAGGCTGTGAGGATAAAAGTGGGGGTGCCCCAGGTGCAAGAGAAGTGCTCCATCATCCTCAGTAGGAGCCAGACTGGGCTGCTTCCTACCTGCGGAAATATGGAGCAGGGGAGCAGGTGTGGCATGACCGAGAGAGGAGGTCTGTCGTGGTAGCCTGCCCCAGGAGCCGTGGCCAGCGTGGTGTGCCCTCTGGTGTCACTTCACGCTGTCCCAGCAGTGCACAAGGCTGTCCCCTCCCTGCTCAGTCCCACCCGCGCCAGCCCCTGCTGCTGCTGCACAAACCTCGCCATGGCTTTTTAGCCTCTGAGTGAATCTCTGCTGTTTATCTGCGGTGTCTAGCAGGTATCACACCATAGCACATTACACATCCAGCAAGGCACTGTTCATATAGATGATCTATATGCCATATGGTATTATCACAATTCATTTAAAGTAATGTGACTGTGCAAGTATGGCCCTGGGTAGGCAGGAAAGTGTGACAAAATAGGTTTAACACAGAGAAGTGGAAGTTCTTTCCAGTTAGTTTTATGATAATGAATAACAAGACATGCTGTTGGAAGCAAGCTTGTGTCTGTATTCATGGTGTGTAGCCATGTATTGATTTTTATGGTGACATTGTAGCTGAAATTTTTAGAGAGGCATTCATTTTCTTATTAATATGCAGGTTGGATAGTGGCTAACAATACTTTAGTTTAAGAAAAATCTATGTCAGCCATTAAAAGAGCTACCAGACACTGAATGCTAATTTTTCTCCTTTACTTTAGGATTTCCTTTGGTATGTTTTTTTCTTTTTGGAAGAAACAACAGAAACTTGCATATGAACAACCTAAATCTTGAGCTGAAAATGTTAAATGATTTTGTTTATATGCAAGACATCTGACATACCGTACAAGTCTGCTACTTAATTACCCCCTGTGGATTTGCAATCTTGTTCTAGCAAAACCACCCTTCCATGGGACATTTTTCCTGCCTTTTGCCTTTCCCTTTCATAATTCATTGTTTCAAATTCTCTCCTTTTTACCTAACTTAAGACATCAAGGCTGGACAGTATGAAGCGTGTGCCCCAAAGCAAGGACATGATTTTCTCTCCACCTTATTCTCCCTTGGTATTTAAACTACCCATACTAAAGTACTATAAGTTAAAATAATAATATTAATCTACATCCTTAGCTTTACAGTTTTATTGTATTTTCTGTATCTCTACCCTCCTAAGGTTTTCACTTGGAGGCTGTCTTTGTGCAATGAGCACATCAAGGATATTGGTGATATTGAATTATTCAAAATAAATGTGTACTACAGATCGGATAGAGTGCAATTTTCATATTCATACCCTTCGAAGAGAGCATTAGTGTTCACTAACTAAAGGATCTTCCAGAAATAAAAATTGCTGTTAATGACATGAAAATTGTATACCATACTCTTCACCTGCGTGTATCTATACTGATTACAGAGGAGGTTGGAATCGCTATCTTAATGCACAGGGAGAGGTCATGGAACAGGAATGTGAAACTACTCTCTAAACATGACACTAACTGCCAGTCACTAGCATACGCTCCAGCCCCCTCCTCCCTAAGATATTTGGCCTCCCAAGAAAGGACAGTAAGTTAAAAACACAAGACAAACATCACTCTTACCACAGGTTTGTTGCCAGAAAACTGTGGCAAAGGGCACTGAGTGGCGTTCTCCCATTCCCAGTAGTGATCTTTACAGTAAGTGACATTGTGAAGCAGCAGACTCTGAGGCGTCTGACCTCGGACAAGCTGACTTAAAACAAAAACACTCGTCAATGATGTGCTTCTTTCCAAGGTTTCTGTGTCTCTCTACCTTTTGCAATAATAATCGAATGCCAGTTCTGACATAAATGAAAGTTTGAGAACTGGCCATTTCAAAGTTGTTCTGCTCTCCTGTTCAAACTACCTTTCCTTTAGTTTTGCAGTGACTTTTTGACCAAAGACAAGAAGTGTGCTATAGTATTGGTATCCATCAGTGCAGTTGAAGTGCAGAGGGCTGTTGCATAGAAAATGTACATTTTAATCTGTGTGGCAAAATTTGATTTCCAAGTACTTTGGAGTAGGGTCTTTGACCTCCTCTGTATTTGAGCATCTGGTGGTGTTTAGTAAAGTGATAAAATTTAATAGTGACAGACCCTCTCTTTCCTGCTTTCTAAATGTGTTTTTAAAAGCTACAAATAAAGTTGGAGGAGTGTAATTAGATGTATACTCTCTAAACATACTAAATTCTAGCTTCCTTACTTCTGAGAATGTTAATAATATGATTTTTTCAAAATATATCAATCCTGACTGTTCAGTTTAAATGAGTTTCACCTGGTGTTGATTATGGGCAGAGAAGGAAGATTTTTATGGGGAAACCCTGTTTGTTTCATATTGTTTATCTGAATTTTCCCTTCCATACTTAGTTTGGCTCTGCCACCTGTTCAGACAGAAAGAAAAGGAGTTAGGTTTGAGTGAGGTTTGTTCAGCCACCTGGAAAGGAAGAAGAAGTGGGAGGTGGATAAAACCTTGGTGTTTGACTCTTCTTCATTACCAGGGTAGTGGTAGGGATATTCTGAGGCAGGAGGAAGCTCTGTTGCAGTGCACTCTGAGCCTGGAGTGAGCAGAGTGCTCATTGAATGGCATTGATAGGACTCTTCAGCCAGTGTCCCATTTCTGGGGAAGTCTCTGGCTGAGCAGTGCTGGTCAGCTGGCTAGACAGAGGGAGCTTACATAGCTGAAGATTTTAAAGAGTTCATTGTAGTAGTTTGAAGTTAGATTCTAAAAGTTTTGCCAGAGAGGGAGGGAGGCATTTTAATCAGGCCAGGATACAGTTTACGGCATTTGCTTGCAGCTTTGCCTCTGTAAAATGGGACTAATTAATTGGGCCAACTTCAGGAACACTCAAAGCCAAACTGGATGTGGCAACTCTCAAACCACAAGGAAAGAGGTGAGAAAAGTAACACACGCCATGAAACATTGTACTGGCCTGTTCCCTGCCTCACGGTGACGCCATCTGTGTACCGCCAGAGAACAGGCACATGCACACGCTGCTGTGGGCTAGGAAGTTCCTCTGTGTCTAAGAGTCATGGTCTGTATGTACTTTAGTGATAGGCAATAGCATCTGATTGTTTTATGAAATAGACATAAAAATTCTATTATGATCACAAGGACAGGCTGATAGGGTTTTTAGCAACCTGGTGTAGTGGGAGGCGTCCCTTCCCATGGCCAGTGGGTTGGAACTAGAAGATCATTAATGTCCCTTCCAACACAAACCATTCCATGATTTTGTGAACATCAAATGACTGTCCTCAGATCTGAAAAGCTTAACTACAGCTTGTAGCCATGTGCGCACAAGGTAGGCAGCAGGAAAAGATCTATGGAGCAAAGCAGTCTTTGTTGAGGGCCCCTCACTGGACATGATTGAGGGCTACCTAGGGCTTAGGACTAGGTTTGGCTTGGTCCTGTGAATGGATCACTTGTTAGCTCTTGGCACACAGCAGTGTGTTCCTGTCAGTATCTTTCCACCCCAAACACTGGGTTATACAGCCCAGGGGTTGTACCATGGTATGAGCTACATCTAGGGGGTGAGGAAGACCATGAGATTTACCTCAAAACTGCACTCACTGAATTAAAATGTGAATGTAGATTTATATGAATGCTGTCACACAGAAATGAGAAAAGGAAAGGGAGGATAGCATACAAGGGAGAAGCAGATGATGCCAGTGGAGCTGGAAACAGAAGATGGAAATGTTTTCAGCTCTAAGCACCTCCCTGCTCTCACTCTGCATTGACAGAGGATTTATCAGTCCCT
Source organism: Eulacestoma nigropectus (assembly GCA_013397775.1). Classification (NCBI taxonomy): domain Eukaryota; kingdom Metazoa; phylum Chordata; class Aves; order Passeriformes; genus Eulacestoma; species Eulacestoma nigropectus. The sequence goes on along the minus strand of VZTE01006235.1, from coordinate 4,109,860 downwards.
GAGGTTCTCAAGGAAGGTCCCATGCATCTGCTGTCCCTCACTGTAAGAACCAGAGTCCTCTGCTAAGAGGACAGAACTTTCTTTTGTGCTGAGGAACAGGGAGACAAACAGCAACCAGGCAGTCATCCCTGTCCATAAAAGGCATCTGACTGGGCTAGTCACAAGCCTGAGTTGTTTGTTACTCTAGTCATTTAAACCTGGTTTGTAGTATAGTACCCAGGGCTACTACACAGTATGTCTGTATGGTGAGGGAATTTGGGGTTCTGGTCCTTGCAGAGAAAGGTCAAAATCACTTTAAATTTATGGATGCAGAAGAGAGTGGCCATAGACAACCACCATAGGGTAGATGACATGCTGAAAGCTTCTCAATCTTTTACAATGTCTCTTGCAAAATGCCTTACAAGAGCTATGAGCGTAAGGTCTATCCCTTACTAATTTGAACCCACAAAGGTTTGATTCCTGATATGTAATGTCCCCAGTTCCCAAGCATGAAAGTTCATTCATTGATAAGGTGCAGTTTGTAACATGGTAGAAGAGTGGCTGAATAAACTAAAGGACACTTTCAGTCCTCAGAAAAGTGGTGTTTTAATTTCAGAATGTTTTCATTTTGTAATCTCACCAAAGATCCCAGCAGTTTGTTAGTAGAAAAGCACAGGATTGTAGATTTGGATGGTGTTTAATCTCAAACTGTGTACATATACCCCATGTAGTTTATGCAGACACTTACCCCATACCATGGATTATCAAACCAGTGAAGAAAACCACAAAGAGGTGATGGGTGTACCAGAACAGCTCATAGCATGACCTTCTGATGAGCTCAGTGGATGAAGTCATGATCAGAATTAAAGCCACAGTTATCACAACGCCAGTTATTCCAGCTATTGTGGTTAGTACTTCTCCTGTTGTGTTCTAGAATAAGAATACATTATTAGTATTAGTACTAGTAGTTGTTTTTATAATTGTTACTTTTATTACTATTTCTGTTACTTTTATTATTGTTACTGTTGCTGCTATTACACATGAAGCCAAAATCTTCAGCGTAGGAACAAAACCAGAACAAGACATGGAGGCAAGGCAATCCTTCATTTTAACACAGAACAGCATGGAAAGACATTCCTCTGCTCCATTTCTACTCAGGCTTATTCCAAACAGATATGTAAATATTTGCTGCCACTTACTTGTTTCAGGAATTGAAAGGAGGAAATTTGACAGTCTTGTTCGTACTTTCATCAATTTTTCTTACATAAAAGTGTGTCACAAATAAAGAAAAGTCATTAGACAAATGAGAAGATTAAACCTAGAAGCGTAATAAAGAAAACAGCACTAGAAACCAGCTTATTTATGTGAGGGTGATAAAGTGAGGTGCTAAGACACCTGCAATCATAAAGGTGTGGAACTCTTCTGTGCTTACTTTACTTCAAAGTTTGTGGGGCTGTAGCAGCCCTGAAATGGTGCACAAAGATGGCATACTCTCATTTACCTAAAAAACATATCTTGTTTACCTGTTCCTTACATTTATCTGGAGATACACTGCATATACTTGGGTTTATTTTTTAAAAGACATATTTATGTTTACATTTTTATGCTTGTCAATGATGAAACATTAATATGCTGGGCTAAAGCATGTTCTTTCTTGTTCATGGCTCACAGATGTCAGCACAGGTCTGGTATAGCTGTCTAAACTCACCAAAATAAACTGAAGTGAGAGTGAAGACATATTTTGAACACAACAGTCAGATGCTTATTGCAGTTATAAAGTGCAAATTGTGAAGAACAACAGTAAAAATCTCACATGCAAGATGAGAATCAAGCTAAATATGCCATCAGAGTGTAAATGAAGTCCCCATTTGGCCTACAAAGCATGTATATCTGTTTTCCCAGTGCTGATGCACTCCTCATGGAGTTCAGCACGTCTTCTGGATCCTGATTTGGTTCTACAGCTTAACACACTAGGAAAAGAAAACAACCCTCTCTTGTACTTGTAGAGTGTACTCATTTGATATGGAAATCCTAGAGGTGATAAAATTCCACAATGCCATTTTTACAGTCACTTTCTACAGTAAAATCATTCTTTCAAATGCTCACACTTGACAGCACACAGTACATTTTCAAATTGGTACCTGTGAAGAGTGTGTTCAGATCCTGTTACGTATTAACAGGATTGATCTAGGTGATATTTTGAACATTTCCACTGCAGTGGCTAGTTTGAATGTTGAGATGAAAAAACGCAAAATGTCAAAGACACTTAGTACACTGCTTCAATGGCAGTAGGATGAAACTGAAAAGAAAGCCTGAATTGTTGATCTCAGAACTTTCTCCTCTGAAGTTAGAAGCAATCTTTTGTTTGCTTCCCTTCATAATTTATTAATTCTGAGTTTAGCTACTGAGACACAAGTGAGTGATAAAAGAAATATAAATATTAGAGGTTAGAGTAAAATCTAGGCTGTAAATTGAAAGGTAATTGGGGAGTGTATTGCTGTGAGAAATCTGAGAAAGGATCTCAAAATATTCCAGCCTTCCTCCTCAAGGGTATTTAGGATCTTAATGCTAATTAGAGACCTACCTCACAATTATATCACTATGAGAATGCTTAGTGGAGAAAAAAAATGCTTACTGAAAGATGGTAAGTTCCTGTTCAGAGCTGTGAGCTTTGTTCTGCTCCTGGGGAGCACCTCACGGGCATGCAATGAAAGTGGTCACTGGGTGAACTGAAAGACTGGGCAGCTGAGCCCTTGGCTTGCTGTCCTGTTCTGATAAACCTGGCTGCTTTGTCAACACTAACATGAAGATTTTTGCACTCATACCACTGACTACATCAATTTGTTTGATTTTCTTAAAAATTGAAGTCGTTTACTAGTCTGTTTTGAAAGATGCAAACCTCATGCTATCTAAACTGGAAAGGAACTAAGAAAAAGCAGGACAAGCCTTGCAGCTTAAAAGCACTATTGAATCCTATCGATGGTTGGCCAGCCATCTTCTCACTTGGTTCCTTGTTTCAGTGGAGCACATCACTGTTCGAAAGAGCGCCACTCCTTGCTGTTCAAGCAGCCCTTATTTCATGCTGACTATGGGGGAATTTTCTAAAGAGCAGAACAATACGCATGGGAGCCTCACCAAGGCCATTTCAACCCCAGAATATGTAACTATGCAACAGGATACACAAGGAAACATGTAACATAAATGTGATGTGTGCTATAATGGAATAAGGAAAAAAAGCTGATTAAATTTTGCATAATTTGCATGCATTCTCTGCATGCTTGGCTTTTCTTTGTGTCATGAATATTGTAAGGAAGAGCTTACAATGCTGTTGTGGGTTATCCAAGAAAGTGACAGGAGTCACTTTTTTCCCAAAACAAGCAGGACCATTTTTTTGCAGGGTTGGGGATCCTGCAGGTCTGCTAGGCTCTGAAGAGCACACAGCAGCAGTAGCTTCCCCCTGCACTACTTCCCATATGCAGCAACCCTCTGGGTGGTTTCGAAGGTTCTCTTCCCTGGGCAGCCACACTGGACACATAACGAGGCAGAATCAGGCCCTAGATTGGGAAGGTGCTGCACCACCATGGGGAGACACAAATAGCAAATGTGAGGGAAATACTGTGAAGTGCTATTGCTGTTTGGTTATTTTTCTTTCTGAAATAAGTTGTTTTTGTTCCATGTATCTATAATTTAATTTTGGGGTTTTTTAAAATTCTTTGCAGGTTTATTTAATTGCCTACTATTCACAACACTCCTTATCCTCCCCCCACCAGCTGTCTCCTGACAAACTAATTAAAATACTATAGACATTTCTTTGAGCTTAGTAACCTGAAAATTGCAGCTCTGAGTAAGTGTTTTCAGCTGAAATTGAGGTTAACCTTTGGCAGCACCTTCTTGCTCTGGTTAAAAGGCTTTGAAATACAGTTTTACCGACAATAGAATCCACAGAGGAAAACTTTTTAGATGAGAAAACCTAAAAAGTGACAGCTTACTGTTTCATAGGTCCTGATTGGGTTCAAGTAGCTTTCATTTGGGCTCTTGCCAAGACCAGAAAGTTTATTCCTTAACTCCCCAGCTTCTTTTGACTGGCTGGAATGATACCGCTCAATGTTGATCAAATGGGCAACAATATGGATGGCTGCAGGAGAGAAAGAGTGGTGTGAAATTACACGCACACTTGTATGTGCCCAGAGTGCCAGAAGGAACTTCATTATGCACACTGTGAACTATTTGAAAAGCTCAGGCATGAATTGAGAGTTTTGCATGGATTAAGCTGACAATAAAAAGAGAATTTTATCAACTGCATGTCTAATATGAAGCGACTGCTTCACAGTGGAGAAGATAGGAACAGCTCCAGGGTCACCTCTCAGGTTTACAGTCAAGTGCCCTGCAGTCTCCACTGTCATCAAAGGAGCACGTCTTGAGAGTTGATATAAAAGTGTATGCCTCTGATTTTAAATTGTTTAAAATTAGGTAAACTGATTAAAATTCCTCTTTTTAATTTATATCCTAGAATGTGCTATGGTTTACCCTTGCTACACAGGACACTGAGTTGACTGGTTTAGGCGTGGACCAGTTTGCAACTTGCACTAGAGATGCCCTAAAAATCTGTCCTCTATTAAAAAGTAGCTGTAGCATTACTTTATGCAGGTGGAGCCTGGGGAAGCCACTGGAACTATGATTTAAAGGGAGAAGAGCAAATCATAGTGTTAGATCTGATTTGTCCTAAGTATCATATGTTGCCTCTACTTCTGGCCTGCTCCCAAAAGGCATATGAAATGGTCAGTTTAGAAAAATGCCATAGAGTGAAGTAAGAACTCCCCTGTAATTATTTTCTTAGGTGGAAGGAGTATAATTTCAAGAGAGGAAAAGAAAGGACTTTGTTTTATTGTTGGCTAACATAGGTAAAGTTGTAATCAAGCTAGCTGCAGTTTCATTTTTCAGTATGAGAGATTCTCAAATCCATTACATGAAAGTTGTAATTAATGCAAGATATTAAATGCCAAAGGATGAAAAAATGACAATGAAACATAATTATATGTTTACAGCAGAGCTATTTCTAGTTTTTATAATTAGCTTCCTGTTATCATCTCTCCTTCAGTGGTTATCTGTTTCTGTCCCTGACCATTTAAAAAACTTATCTAAAAGACAGTGTTTGTAGTAAACCAAATATGATCTTCTTCCATGAACAATATTCTCAAAAAGATTCCTTCTCTTCTCTTCTCTTCTCTTCTCTTCTCTTCTCTTCTCTTCTCTTCTCTTCTCTTCTCTTCTCTTCTCTTCTCTTCTCTTCTCTTCTCTTCTCTTCTCTTCTCTTCTCTCCTTCCTTCTTTCCTCTTTGTGCCTTTTTCTCCCTTTCTTTTTTAATCATAACTATGTGGATGAAAGTAATAACTTACTATACTAGTTACTGTGTACTCATAGATGTAAACACAGGATTAAATGCATGAGGACCTTGGTATTGCTGGTCTTTTATGTGCCTATCCACTTTTTGGGCTCCCTCACTCCACATGCTGGAGTCCAGCTCCTCTGCAGCACCTAAGGACAGCTGTGTCCACGGGAATATGAGCTAAAGTAGGATGCTGGCCATGGAAATGGTTAAAGCAGCCAGTGCAAGAAGGTAAAACCTTCCGCCCAACAGTAGGCTATCCCAGGTGTCCAAGCTGGAGAGAGGCTATTTTCACTCTGTACTTCTGAGGTAATCCTTCTGCAGCAGTAGATGTGCTGTGGTTGGTTGATTGTCAGGATGCACTTCATTCAAAATGTAATGTCAACTTAGGGACTCCCCCCACCACTCCTTGACACCTGCTTCACCTCGTTGCCTCATGCTTAGATAGTCACTGGGAGATGAAAGACCTATTTTAAAATCCTTGTTACATTAAATTTAAAGTAAGGCTTTAAACCAAATCACGTGTCCTAGTCACTGGGTTGACTGGTTATTCTCTTTTGAGCTGTCTCCTGACGAAACCCTTAATAAAAATAATCCAATATTTATTGACACAGGCATCCCTAGTGAATATCCTGAGCACCCCAACTGCAAGATCAAGCTCCCATTTCTCCTGAATCTTTGGCCCAATGAATAATAAATTATTTATGCAAACTGGAAAAGCTTCATCAGGATGGAGACTGAATCCAAATGGGTATGAACTGCACAGAGATAAAATGAGCCTGGAAATTAAAAGACTGATTCAAGCCATCAAAGGAATGAGACTCTAAAATAACCTTTCAATAAACGGGATAATGGGATCAAGCAATCTAAGCAGCTTTCAGCCGAAGGTTGGTCATTTTATGAAATGGTGTATATGACGTGACTGTGAGCATCAGAGGGCATTGGACTCAGTGGCCCGGCATGTCCTGCACGTGTTGTTGTGGATTAGGTGCTGCATGTGAAACAACCTGGCTAGCATCAGGTGGGAGACGCTTCCTGGAGCCTGTGCATGAGAGCGTGGTCCCAGCACCCTGGCAGTGCTGGAATGCTGGAAGGCAGGTTACACTGGACCACAAGCACCAAGTGAGATGTGTGTATTTACACCGTCAAAACCCAAGAGCCCAAGAAGCCCTGAGCTGCATGGTTTAGGTGGCAGCTGTGTGGGGGCTGTGGCAATCTGTTCCCCAGTGTAGAACTGATGTATAAGCAGTATACAAACACCGTTTATGTATTTAAGTGTAACAGCACATTAAAGTTCTGAGTGGGAAGGAGGGAACTGTTCCTACAAGGGGCTCCTTTCAGAACAGATGTGTTGGCCTGGTAAGGATGTTATCTGATCCAGCTGGAAGGGAACCAAGTCACTGCTTGATGAGGACCTGATTTCTTTGACATCTGAAAGAGCTCACTCGTAGGGCAGGAGTATGGAGTAACAGACTGCTGTCTTTGGTGAGTTGGAGAGTTAAATGTTGCACATTGTCTGGTATGGGCTAAGCAAAAGAGGAAAAAAACTTTCAAAGGATGGAAAACCCTGACAATGAGTCTCTAAATGGACTTCTACTAAGCAGTTTTATTTTAGCAGCTACTAGTGATTCCTGTAACTTGGGCCTCTTGCCCTCTATACCTACAGGATGCTCTTTGTAACTCTGGTACAATGTAATAGTCTCCATAGCCTAGGGACCATTGAGAGTTTTACACAGTTAGGATCCATAGTGCTGTTTTACTGAAGCTTGCCTGCAGCCTGTCAGCTGCAGGTTTTGGATTATCTTTGCTCATTTAGAATAGCGATATTGACTAATTGTGGAGATTTGAATCTGTGTTCATAGACAGGCAATAGACACTTTTACACTTTCACCTTCAAAACAATAGATTTTTTTTAAGTGATACTGCAGACTATAAAGTATTCACATAAAATGATGACATTTCTGTTGTTTAGAAGGCTACAAAATCTTGTACTTTCCCCAAAGTGCAGGATTCTATGTGATTTGTAAAAGTTCTAGTCATGTCGGCCGTGACAGGATAACTAATGCTATCTGGTAAATGCTGAGTGTTGAGAGTGAAATGAGGTGCTAGTTTTCTCAAGACAGAGGTCCACATTTCCTAACAGGGTATTTTCAGTCTTGGACAGAAAAAAAAAAATGATTGAATGGGTATAGCTTCTCAAGAAGGTCTTGAGACTATAGTTTGATGAAGAGTACTCAAGTTGCAACTTTCCCCTGGAAGAAGAGATCCACTTCTGGCATCCTAGCCCAGTAAGACTTTTCTGCAGGCTATTAGAGGACACTGTCTTTTCCAGTTGCATATTGTTCTGTTTTCCTGTGTTTCTGTCAGTGGAAACATAATCATACCTTCTTCTTTGGGATCTACCACATCTTCCCTTCTGGGTGACATCCTCTCCAGCTTTCATCTGACAGGTAGAGGACATTACAAGTGTAGAAGAATTCCAGAATGAACAGGAGAGTTGTTGTTGTTGTTGGTTTTTTTTTTTCTGCAAGCTATTCTGTGGTAAATGTTAATGTACAGAGCACAATGATACATTGAAAAATATTAAAATTCAAACTAATGATGTACTGAATATGTTGGTTTACCTGAGTCTCCCATGATCTTACATATTGCCTGGAGTGTTATTAGATTAATACTTCTGATGGTTTTTTTGTTGCTGCTAGCAAAAAATGATGCAATCTAAAAATGAATTATAGCTGGATGGTAACAGTAATGCAAAGATCTAATTCCATTTTCAGTGTGGTTCATTTAATGTATAATAGCTGTAGCAGAATAAAAAGTCTGGCACTGAACACATTGCCATTAACTAAAATATTTTACATCCCTAAAGTGCATTTTCTGAAGGTCTTTGCATCTGCAGTGTATAGGATTTACTAAGCAATTCCAAAATTAATACGCAGATTTCTGAAATCTGAGCTTACCACAGTTGGTAGTTTTTTCCTCTGCACCACTTATCTAAGTTAACCATGACGGCAAAGTTTGGGGGACTACCTCTTAGGATTTTCAGTTCATTTTTTTTCTCAGTCTGCACGTCTGAATATAACATATGGAATAAATCATCCAAACTTTTAAACAAAGTTCTTTTTTATAAAAGTTCATGAAGACTGAAGGATTTTGACTGTTGTTTTTAATGACATCTGGAACGTCTGAAGCACTTAACATACATTAATTTGTATTTGACCCTGAGATGTTCTATCTAGTCCACCTCTGAGATCAAATAAAAGGTTTTATTGGAAGGAGAGAGGGAGGAAAAGGGTTGCTATTAGAGCGTGGTGTTTACTGTACATATCCTTAAATACAAAGAGATGTAATTAAATTATCTTGAAAGTATGGTCAATTTAGCTAGTCTTATTCAGCCAATTGTGCCTTCAGTGAAGCATGCACAGCTCTCATTGAACTAAACAGAAATTTCATGTGTTTATCTGAGGACAAGATTTCACTCTTTCTTTTTCTGCATGCTTGTACAGGATAATAATCAAATTGGAGCTTGCTGCTGGCAGTTAAACATTCTGATTACCCAGCCTATCATGATAAAGTCAAAGGGTCAAATCCTGACCTTTCTGCCCACAGTGAAGAGAACAACTTTGCAGGCAGATAACCCAGGCATGGGGAATTCTGCCTTCGACCAAGCCTGGGGTTCTTTTTGCCACCCACTGTTACACAGAACCCTTAATTCAGCTTCATGCTGTCTCTGTGGACTAAAAAGGTGCAGGTTGTATAAAAATTAAAATAGTGACCACACACGTGCTTGCATTGTATTTTGTTTTTAAGAATAGTTAAAAACATCAAAGAAGAACATGACTTGGACCATTTTTTATCTTAGTTGGAAGCCTATAATCTTCAATTTAATATCGTTTCCTTCCTAGTACTTGCACTAAGTCTGGATTTAAGCAATCTGACTGGAAAAAAAAGAAAAAGAAGAAGTTTAATGGAAGTTTGATTTTCTGTAATTTCTGGAAGTACAACACTGAGATATCAGCTAAACCTCTTTTGAAGATAAGCATCTGCTTCTGTGAAAACTTAATCGCTTACACAAAAACGTTACTCAGGTCATCAAAGCCATTCGCATAGTCTACCAAAAAGTTGTTGAAAATGGAAGGGTTTCCTAATATTTTTAGCTATAGATTTTTCAGTGCTTGTCAGAAGCCAAACGCACCTGGCATCACTATACTTCTTTCTGTATTTTGCATGTTTTTAAAGAAAATCCCACTGCTGGAATTTTTAAGGAGCAGGAACCACCATTTCAAACAGCCTAACTCCAAAAAACCTTGCGGTCCTTCACCTATTTTCCCTTAATTGCTTTATTAATATAATATTTATTAAGCTTTATTAATATCATAATTCAAAATTGTTGGAGCAAAATATCTATATAACATTTCTGCAAACACCAAAACAATGCAAGTAGTTTGTTCTTTGAGATAAGCATGACATATCAAAGTAAAGTAAAAAAATCTCCACAATACTCCCCACTTCAGCAAATGTATGAATATGCTTTTTTGAGAGGGTAAAAACATTATAGTAAGAGGTGAATGTTGTAGAAAACATTATTTACTATCTCTTGTAGTGTCTTTAAGTTTCAGGCCACTGTCTCTCAACTGAAAAATCTCTTTTCCATTAGAAAGCACGGAATTATTTGCACTGATCAAACTAAGGATGCATGAAACTCTGATTTTATTCTAGCGGAGTTACAGGTCTATAAGGAAGATTTATTAGTTGCTGAATAACTCCCAGACAGCTCTTATCACAGACAGGCATGCAGAACGCAGGAAGCCAAACTAAGCAGAATTCCCTTTACTGAATTTTCAATGATGCCCTTGATTATAGATAGCATTGTTTACTCTCTCTCTTTCCTCCAACTTCCCTCTTCTACTAGTCTCTAATTATATCCCTTTATGACCTGACCAATTAAAGCTTGCTCTTGAATTTTTATTAGAGCTGATGAAAAATTAAAGGCGCAGATGTACTTTTTCCAAGGCCTGGCACACCTCAGCTGAGCTAGCTGCCTGTTAGAAGCCAGACAACACTAATGTTGCACTAACTATTTTTAGCACGCTCCTAAATAAATATGCTGAAATAACACCACCTGGGAAGCCAAGATGAATATGTGTTACTTTAAAAATAAAGCAGTTTACAATTTTATATTGTGAGGCTAAGCTTACTGATCTGATCTTCAAATTGGTTTAACTTCTTGCTGCCACATTTAGGCTATTGATCATACAAGGGAGAACATCCATTTAACTAAGAATTACTAAAATGCAATAGACTGATAGGATTTGACTATGTTTTTGTGTAATAAAAGGCAATATAGGTAGTACTAGGATAAATAATATGTCAGTTGAGAGGAAAATAGCATCTATTTACACATAATTTTAACGCTGTTAGATTTTATTAAAAAGGATTCAATATACTTGTGGGTACCACTCTGAAATGTTGCATTTCTGTCACAATATGTTCTGTAGATTTTATATTTCTATGGACTTAAAATTAAATTTCAGGCAATTCAACTTCTGGCCATTCTTTATGCAAGTCTGACTATACAGTGATGTAGTGTTTTTCCAAATGTGATAGATGTTTCTCACTTGTCTGTTAAGGAAGCAGGAATTCATATGTTGTCATGCTTTGTTCATTGGACTTCCCCATATTGTGTTTTCTTTCTCAAATATCTCATCAGCTATTTTTCTATTTTATATTTTAGAAAAAAAATTCAACCAACCCAAATAACAATTCAAAAATGAACCGTTGATTTCGCTCTCGAGAGTGATTTAAATGAGAATTATATGATCATGCTTTCTGTAATTTCCCATTGGCTTCTGTGTCTTTTTCCTTGAAATTAGTGAAGCCGTTAAAGTAATCACTTTTCTGATAGACTTACACTTCCCAAACTGTCCACTTTAATGCACTAGCAAACATTTTAATATTAATGTAAAAACCAAAACCATAAAAGGTTTGACTGTGCAGTTTTGCTTTCTTTTTGAAAGATGACCTATTATACACAAAGTAAAGTTGGTTAATTTATATTCCTGGGTTGATTCCTTAATTAAAAAGCAATGTTGCACTCTGTAGGAATCTGTTCTGTGGTAGAACTGAACTCTGATGAATGAGTGGGCATGACAGATAAGTAATTCATCATAATACACTATAAGATGCATGTTTGCATCCTGTAGCCTTCCCCCCTGAATTCTTTAGCATGACATACAGAAGAAAAACTTTAGCTATTGGTTCCTGTTAGCAATCCTGACTTCATATTCTTGTCTCACTGCATGAGGACATTAACAGCCTATACATGCAAAAGCAGCTCCCTCATGCAGGCTGAAAAAGATATTGGGACCAGAATCCACCCTGATAGCCCGGGGGTAGAACTGTTACCCTGCAATGTCTTATGTTTGCAAATAGGCCTGATTAATTCCTGTCTCCTTCACATTTTCTAAGAGAACTATCTATCTCAGATACCTCTCCATCTCTGTGTACTCATGTCCTTCTTCACCCTGGCTTTTGTTCATTCCTCTCTGTACATCCATTTTCCTCAAGCCATCTCCTGTTCCCCTCATGTCCTATGAATTGCTACAAACTTCAGTCTTCTCCAGGTCCTTTTACTATTTAGAGAACAGGAAGGTCTTTTCCCCAGACAGGTGAACAAACACCTCAGTAAGTCACTAGTCACTCAAAACAGATAAATTTTGATCTCAAGATGCTGTTTTTCCCTCAAGGAGGCCATTAGTTTCCTAAATCAGTCACCTACTTAAAATAAATATTTAGGAATCCATTATTTTTGAGACATGCCTCTCTCAAATTCAGATTAAATTTATTACCTGGTTGAAAAATTAGTGAAGATGTATTGGTGGGAAGATGTGTGGTGTGGCTCATAAGCATCGTTTCCTTACAGAATCAGACAGTAATGCTGTGTCATCTCCCCAAACATCTACCCTCAGGGATTCCATGAAAGTTATTTACACTAAATTTTAAAAGCACACAAATTGGTCAGATTAACTAAGTGGCAACTGGTGTTTACTATTCAGATTGAAAGTTTATTACCTTAACAGTCAAACTCTTCTCAAGCAAAAAAGATTACAAATGGTTAATCAATGGGACTCCTACACATATTTAAAGCTGCAGTCAACAAATGATTGCACTAAAATATCACATCTCAGAGCTGATGGGGATTACAGCATTAGGCAGAATCACTGTGAAATTCAGAACAGTTCAAAGGCAAAGAAGAAAAAAATAAAACAAAAAAAATCTTACTTGCATTTAACGCTATTCCATAGGCAACCATCTTGTGAAATGTGATGTTTTTGTCAAGCTGTCTCCTCAGTGCTCCTCCACAGTACTTGGTGAAAAAGCAGAACTTGTTTTATACCATTGCTATTGGTGTTTACAACTCACATTTTGGAGAGGAGAAGAGTTCAGTACATTTGAAAATGGAATGCTGAAGGAATTCAGTGGAAGCTTTGGGTTAGTTTTAGGACTCAGGTAACATTCCTGAGTGGCACTCCAGGGTTTCTGAAGCTATTCAGCCTATATAAAGGCTCAAAAAAGGGTTTGATAAAGCTCTGTTACACTTAGCTGTGATTTGTGAGTGGTTTATCTGAGCTGACATTAACTCATTTGCTGGTATAAGGACACCAGGCTGGGCCACCACTGCCTTGCGAGCTTAGCTTTAGCTGCATGAGCACAGCTGAAGTGCTGGCAAAGCCAGCTTGCAATGAAAACATTTTCTCTGCTTTCAGGAAATGCACACCCTGGGAGGGTGAGGCTGTCTAGACCTCAGGTGGCTGCATGCTGATGTGTTACTGAGCTGTGCTCCCATTATTGGAAGGGCTCGGCAGTGGTGTGCTCACGGCCAGCTGGGTGTCTCTGTGCAGAGCCAGCCTGGGGCCGGGGGCCAGCTGCCCTGAGCCAAAACTAACACACTCTGCTGGACCCCAGACAGCACTCATGGACAGAATTCACTCTCTGAGTGGTGGTGTGGGTGTCCAGATTGCTCACATGACCTGGCATGTATCCACGTTGTTTCCCAGCTACTTAAGTCTTCCAAAAATCTGGAGCACCACAGAGTGTGATGTCAATACATGGCACCTCTTTGGAGAGTCACGGGATCCAGCCTGGTGCTGGCCATGCTGGAGCCAGTCAAGTTGCTCTGTACGATGCTCCTCAATAGCAGAATATTGTCCAGAAGAGCAAAATATTATCTGTGAGAAGAGCTCCAGTTCTCTGAGTTCTTACTCAGCATCTAAGTGGGCATGCATATATTCTGTGCTAATTCACAAACTGATTCAGAAGGCCAAGACACCTTTTATTTTTTGTAAATGTTCAGCTCTTGAACTCAAACAATTACATGTGTTGATTCCTAGCCTAAATACTGCTTATCATCTAAGCCTAACAATCAAGGAAACAAAAAAAGGCAGAACTGAAATAAGAACCAGCATACTATAAAATAACTGTATCTTACCATTTCTAAATTCCTGTTGTTCTTGGAGTCATGAAGTGATCAGTGATTTTTTACCCAAACATATGGCATTGGAATAGGTCTGACTATAATAATTCAATGCAAGTTGAAGTTATAGCTAATAGAGCTAAAGCCTTAAGTACTTCCTATGCGTGATTCCAAGGTTCATGTAAACACCCCTGAGCAGATGACCACTCTGTTACAAAAATGCATTTACCTCAAATGAAGACCTGAATGATGGTCACTCAGACAGAAGTGTTTAAACATGTTCATTATTATCTTTAGAACATTTTTATCTATCTGAACATTTTCTTTCTCCAATTTTCACTTTGCAGCTACAGAGAATACACATGATGGATATGAATTTTCTCCATTTGGCCAAGTAGCATTATTATGTCCCTTTTTTTTGTAGCTTCTCACTTTTCTCTTCATGATACCATGCTATGCAGCAGCTGCCAAAATCAGTGTTGCATTTAAAGCACTGTGTTAAACAAGTCATTTGTTTCTCTTCAGTCATGAATACTGACAATTTAAATGGTAATAACTAGGCAATAGTGTACAGGCTTCTCTATCAAAAATTAAAATTCCTTGGAAAATTTTTGATATGGATAATACTGCTGAACTACAGAAATAAAAGAGAGAGGATAATATGGCTATTTGAGAATTGATACTTACAACGTTTGCTCCTCTTAAGAATGAAATAAGGTTTCTACAGACTGGTAACAGGATTAGCATGCAGTTAAAATTAAGGCACGTTGCAGAAGCTCTTGCCCAAGCCAGGGTTGACTGTACATATAACAGCATAAAGAAATTAAATTACAAGCTTGGTACAGGAAGAGCAAAAGAGAGAAAAATACTATATTAATATAATACTCTTATATGGGAAAATTACTGTTGAAGCATCAAAAGTTTTATGAAGGAGGTAAATAAAATCAGACTACAAATACATTCTTCTTGTGAAGCCCTTTAACAATCAATCTCATACTTACTCCCAGCATAATCCGTGTATAAATGTATGCATTGTCATCTTCATACCAGTGGAAGGTATCAATAAACAAATAGAAGTTCAATCCCAGCCACAGCAGCTACAAAGCAGAGAAGCTACAGGTTAGTGCCATTTACAGTATTTTTTAATGCATATAAAACTAGTTATGGTTATAGTTTTAAGAGAATCTGAGAGATGTTTCAAACTCAGTGTGCAATGCAGTTCTTGATCACAGATGATAGAAATCAAAAATGCCTACTGGAATGAGGCTATCTTTTAGCAAATGCAGGGTTACAGTCCTACCCCCAGATCCCCAGTAGAGGATAAAAATGACGTTTACTGTGTTATGGTAAACTTCCTCTCAAGCATAGGCCCTGACCTGCTCTCTAAAAAGATAGTAAATGCTAAAATTAAAAAATCACAGAAATTGAGGGAATTAGGAGCTAAGAAAATTCGTTTTTCTTCTCCCCATACACAATTCACCAAACTGTCGGAAAAAGAATTCAGAATATAATTTCAATTAGAATTGCAAACCCCTGCTCCCTTTATCTGAGGACTAAAGTACATGGACTTAAAAATAATTAAAAATAAAACACTAAGACTTTAAATTGTTTTTAAGACTAGTTATAAAAAGGCTGCTGAATATTTTATGGCAAGTTTTACATCAAGCTTGGGAGTATTACAGTAAGCAAACCATAAAATGTCTTTTAAACAAGCTTAAAATATTTATATATATCCAATTAGATTTTTAATGCTAAAAATACTCACTGATAACAGCACTGAGAGTTTTTCATTCAAAATCCAGCATCCCATCCTGAGTGCCTCTCCCTATGCTAGCAGAAGATGCCTCTTGCCTTTCAGTGTAACCTGAGTTCTCTGTCCATTCCTTGGGCTTTTCTGCTAACTCCTATTGTCTTTAGTTTTTAATAACCATCTAGTGGGAGCATGAGTTCTCTCTAGGAATTTTCTAATTAAAGACTGCCTGACAAGAACAGATTGCCCGAGTGACATGTCTCATGATCTGTGTAAATAAAATGCTGGTCATTGTCCAGTTCTTTCTCTCTCACAGTCATTTCTCAGCAAATGAGAGGTGCTGTCATTAAATTGTCCTCTTGTACTAGCATGTATTTGGGTGAGAGTTTTTTGCTTTGTTTTTGTCATTTAAACAGGGTGCAACATTTCTTCATGATTTGTCTTTTAATTCAGTTGCAAACAGCAGCATCCCTCATGTGTGTATAATATGGGAGCATGTCCTGGTGGGGGCACCGCATTTACCCTTGGTTCCCCTTGCCAGAAGCTGTGCAAATTCTGCCTGTAGTAATCTCATTCTTTCTCTAGTAAAACCATTTCCTTAAGGCTTTCCTGACTTGCCTGTGAAGGAGACCTTTCTGTGACAAAATAACTAAAAATTTCTTAAAGTTGAAATGCTATCAAGCTCAGCTACTTTTTAAGCCAGTGCTAATGGTTGTTAATATGAGCTAGTGGAACCATGAGAATGTCGTTACGAATGCTTTGAATGTAAACATTTACAAGGGATTTGCCTTGAGCTTTGTTTTTCTTGGATGGTAAAATTAAGTATAATTTAAAAAACTTTATGACAAGCCATGTGCAGTAATTGGCCACTGTCCATTATGTAACTCGATATAGGCTGTCCCCACAACCACCCCCTTTATAGTAGCTTTGGTAATGCAGGAGCTAACAAGATGCTTATATTTTTCAGAGGTCAAAAGATGAGGAAATATGGGAGAAGGGAAGGAGAATGTGCAGATGGTAAAGAGAAATACTAGTAAGGTCAGATGCCAATTTTAACTACTTTAAAAAAAAAAAGGAGGGATAGAAAATCCACTATCTGGATTAGCTGTACTTCAAAGGGAAATGCAGCACTGCGATGTTTGGCTTTGAAGTTCAGCCGATCCAGACAGCAATTTTCTAAACTGAGTTAAAACTGGCATCTGAAATAGATTTTTTTTTCAGAGTACAGCAGATTCATATGCTGGTTTAGGCTCCAAAATTTGTCTGGATCAGCAGCTGTACTTCAAAGCAGCACATCTCAGTACAGCATTTGACTTTGAAGTGCATGTGGTCCAGATGCCAGTCCTCTTAAAGGACCCAATGAATCAACTGCACTTTAACTTTTGTCTGTTGAAACAGCTATGTTTTTACTCATATATAACGGTAATGTGTGTGGTCTCGAGTATGGTATCTATCAATAAAAACATAAAGCTAACAGGAAAGCTCTTTATTGCTTCATTTTGTACGAAGGAACTGGTCAACATCATTTTATTATACTGATTTGCAGTGATCTCAGCCAATTTCTAGCACAAACTATTCAGACAAGACTCAGGAAAGGACATTTTATTGATTAAAGATGTAATGGTTTTCCATTTTGCTATTGTTTTATCATTATCATGAATTGCAACTGTCCTAAAAAAGATACAGAAAAAGGATGAAAAGGGGTTCATTCTAGCAGTTGGGTAGAAAGCAGTGCTGGACATGCTGAGTTCCCGTGCAAGAGACAAGCAACACTGTCATTAGCTTAAAAGGTCAGTTTTTGCATGGAAAGAGGTTTATGAGGTGCTGAATTCTTCCATGTATCTCAGCATTAATGTCAATGTTTGTATCAATTACTGCTACAGACCTCAATCACAGTTAGTTCTATTCTATTTGACAGCAACCTCTATCTGAGGTTGTTAGTAATTTTTTCAAAGTACTTTTGAACAGTGCTTACCCTTTGCAAGACAAATTAATTATTAGCATGAGACTGCATCTATATACCTATACATATTTCATTTTGCTAGGCTATCCTATTTTTACTATTAGATATGCATGCCTTGTTTCTGAAAGGCAAAGTCATTTCAGTTGGCTCTGAACTCTGCCCTAGCCCTTTCATAGTTTTCCTGTGTTCTTGACTTTCTGTCTGTTACTAACCTTGATGAACTTTATGAGCTTCACTATGCTACTTACAGAGATGGATATATGTAAACAAGTGATCCAGAGAGTCAGAGTGCTGTAAGTTTGCAGACCAATTGAAGCCATTTAATTGCTGACTGTATCAGAGGCTATGCTTTGTATTAGAGTGTGCAAAGTGGTGGCACTGCTCTGTTCTCTCATTTTTATGTTATCTCCACATAATGTTTCCCAAAAATGTTCAAGAAGCGGAAGACAGATTTGTCTCTGATGGATGAAGCTGAGTAATACATTGGATAATCCATTCACTTTTGTGAAGAGGGAAACTGTTGAAGTTAATTAAACGTCAAACCCTTTCTTTTTGTTTTGTTTCGGTTTTGTGTGTGTGTGTTTTTGTTGGTTTTATTTGTTTGTTTGTTTGTTTTTCCCATAAAGAGAACTTTGAGAGAACAGAGGCAAAGGTTCATCTTTGGTTATTCTGCAGTGCTCTTGATTCTAGCTTTACAAAGAACACTGAATTTCCATAAACAATGGCTGAGCGACTAGTAGCATTAAAAAACAGCTATATAATTTTTAGAGTTTTTCTTATAGTGGGACTTTATTTTTTATATTTAACTGCCTCATTAATGTTAATGGATTTTTTTTTCTTTTATGAACTGAACTCACATTATGGATGGGGGAACTGTTTTGCAGTTTGAAAGCATTCATAAAATCCACAAAGCTCTAAAAGACTAATGTAATTCCAGCCTTGTCAGTGCCAAAGATTCAAAAATCATCTGATTGTTCTAAAATTTATGAAATTAAAAAATAGAGAATGTGCAGTTTGGGGGACAGTACTGAGACTTCAAGGGCATCTGGCTTCCCATTTACAGATTTTTTTCAGTAACAGTGTGTTTATTTTTTAATAAAATATTAAAAATCTTGGCCCTAAAAGTGGGCTTGAGCAACAACAAAAAAACGCAATTATCAAAACCCTTGTGATGCAGCTGGCAGAATTAGCAAGGGTATAGCAAGTATCGAGTACATCCACAAACTCAGTCATTTGTCACAAGGCACAAAATTGAGAGAAAAGCTTCTGTTTCTATCCAGAAAAGAACAAAGTTTCATAAAAAGAAGAAGAAAAGAGTTCTGATTGTAGATCCAGCTCCTCTTGAACTTCATAAGCCAGTGCAATAAAACAGTTCCTGTCCCTCTGCTAGCAGACCTGATACTGGTATTAGGGATATCTCAACTGATGGGCAGTGCCAGGATCTGGAATCGTAGCGTACACCAGTGATGCCTGCAGAGTCAAGAGCCAGAGTCAATAGCATGGCAAAATGCAAAGGGTCTCAGATCAAAATCCAAAATAATGTTGGAGGCTATAAGGGAGTTTGTCACTGACCAGTGTGGGAACAACTATTTTTTCTGCCTAAAACAGGGCTCAGCACCCTGTTTGCAGACTCTGGCTCTTTCCTCAAGCCTATAGAAATGTTTGTCAATGAGAAACCTAACAGCTCTATCTTGGGAGATAACCAGTTCCCAGCCAAACAACATTAATATCTGAATCCAGACCTTTTCTCTTTCAAGGGACTCTTTTATTGCCATGCTCACACTGTAATGAAAATATATTCAGGAGCAATCTCAGATGTTCAAAAGCTATTTGTTTCAATAAGTGCCAAAATCTCCCAGCTCTTGACTGTGCATCTCCAGAAACAGAGTATCATACCTGCCTAATTACATGAGCAAAATTCTAGTTTTCCCACAAGAGCTGTTTTCCACCTTAATGAAAGGAAGAAATCCTTCAAAGCAGCTGAAATCTTGTACAAATAGATGTGTCCACAGGTTACTCGGAAGGATTTTCCTCTTAGCTATTTTGTAGGCAGCAAGCTGTGGAAAACAGCTTAAGGATGAGTTGGGAAAAGGGAAAGGATGAGTTGGGAAAAGGGAAGAACAAGGAGCAGGAGGAAAAAGGGATGACTAGCATCCATGATTCACTTCCCCCAGAGCCAGGGCATCACAAACACAATGGAGAAAGTATTGAGAGAGACTCCATATAGGTGTAAAAGGGTTGTTCAGGTTGCACGTCAACACACAACCAGTTCCTTAATGCTGCTGCACATACATCATCCTCTCCATGCTCTCTGGGGCTGGTCAGATGAAGCATGAGACCTGGTGACAAAGGACATGGCAAAGCTGAGGTGCTCAGATCCTTTTTCACATCAGTTTTTACTGGTAAAACTGCCTTTCAGTTATTCCAGGCCCCTGAGGCAAGCTGGAAAGTCTAGAGCATAGAAGGTGTACTTTTGGTGAAGGAGAATCAGGTTAGGGAACATTTGGGCCAGCTGGGCATAGGCAAGTCTGTGGAACCTGATGGAAGACACACAAGAGTGCTGAGCTGGCTGGGGTCACTGTGAGAACACTCTCAATCATCTTTGAAAGGTCAAAGCCACTGGGGGAGCTCATGAGGGCTGGAAGAGAGTAAGTGTCATTTCTGTCTTCAAGAAGGGCAAGAAGGAGCTTCTGGGGAACCTGAAGTGGTCAGCCTCAGCTCAGTACCAAGAAAGGTGAGGGACCAAATCTACCTGGAAACCATTTTCAGACATCTGAAGGACAAGATGGGAAAAGTCAGCATGACATTACAAGCTGGGCTACCCAGTGCATGAAAGATGCGTACCTACTGGAATGAGTCCAGTCAGGGCCACAGCGATGATTAAAGGACTGGAGCATCCTTCATGAGGGGAGAAGCTGAGGGACTGTTCCGCCTGGAGAAAGAGGAGTAGGCTCTGGGGGATCTTGTCAATATGTATAAATAGCTGATGAGAGGGCCCAAAGAAAATGGAGGCAGACTCTTCTCAGCCATACTCAGAATCAGAGGCAATAGGCACAAACTGGAACACAGGAGGTTCTCTCTGAACATCAGGAAACTCTTACTGTGAGGGTAACTGGCACAGATTGCCCAAAGAGGTTTTGGAATTCCCCTCCTTGGTGATACTCAAAAACCATCTGAACACAGCCCCAAGCAACCTGGTGTAGAGGACCCAGCTCTGAACTCTGAGAAGGGAGGTTGGAAAGGGAGGTTTCCAGTGGTCCCAGTTGGAGAGGGAGGTTTCCAGTGGTCCCTTCCTAAGTCAGACATTTTGGATGTCTGAAATTTCCATTCAGTTTACCAGAACAAAGTGAAGAGAGCATTCTGAGGTTTCTTACTCTAGACTATGTGCATATTTAATTTAACTAAATTAATTTGTCTTTTGTTAAAATTTTCATGAAGAAGTTATTAGATTAGTCTGATTTTATTTCTGGCTCTAATTCAGGACTTTGTGATCCCATTAGCAGTCCGTTTTTATGAGAAGGATATGTTTTGAAGTGCTAGATTGAATATTTTCAGTGGAATATTTTATAGCATTTTTAGTTGATGCAGTCTTAAATTTTTCACTGGACACACCAAATGTAGTAAGAAGAACTCATAGGTATTTAAGAGACTTCATATACCCTTAAAATGAACAGCAATGACACAAATAAAGACTTCAATTGAATTAATATAAGGACTTGTGTCTAGGTATGTTTTTACGACTGTGTGATACAAATAATTTTTCAGAAAAACAGATCATCATGCACATTCCTTGTACGCATAGTAGTAAAATTACCAGAGTTGATAAAACAGTATGTTATCTGTGGTTTTCAGTGAATGATTTCTCCTCATTTAGGCTTTATATTCTTTCCTAAATTCAGTTTGAGATTATTATTAAACCCTATTTCATATTAAATTAAAAATGAAATACAGTTTGCCCAGCATAGGAGCATTAAAAGGTCACTCCTATGTACTCCTCAGTGTCAGTAATCATATGCACATGCAGGAAGAGTAACAATACGTACAACCTTTCCAGATGGCTCTTCACAAGTGTGCACAGAACAGAGGTCAAGAGCTAAGAGTTCACCTAGTTGAAAGCATTTTTCTAGGATGTTCAAAGTGGAAATTGTGTTTTAAAGTAATTACAGCCCATCATTTTTAACACTGCAGTATAGCAATATATAAAAGCATAAGCTGTAAGTGTTCTGGACTCATTTCTCTGCCACTAAAATGTTATTTGCTTCTATTACCTGAAATTCAAACAAGTTGGTGGCACTGTCTGTAAAGTATCTCTGTGTTGTGAGAAGAAGCCATGAAGAGGCATAGGCAGGGGTGGGTGATAAAAATTGAATACATGAAGAGGTGAAGAAACAATGAATAAAGACAAAATGGGAGGATGACATATTTAAAAATTATTTTCATAATTTAAGCAACAGAGCTTTTGTAAGTGAAGGTTTCCAATGGATGCCTTTCTCCTTTCAACATTTTCTACCCATGTATTTCTCCCCTATCCTAAATCTATTCTAAAAGCAGTGTAAGTTTTTGCAACTAAGAATAATTAGTCCTATGCCAGACCTCTCCAATGTCTCATGCCAATGGGCCAAATAGGTAAGAAGCCTTGCAATTTGTGACACATTTGATTTAACTTGCTATGGACAAAGAAATGAAGTTTTAGGATAAAAGGCTTAGTGGCAGCACATGTTTAAATTATCACTTTATTTTGTCCTTACATTTAAATTTTGAGTGGTTCCTTCTAATAAGACACTGATTTCATTCATTTGCACCTGTAATGGAGTAATTCCCAATCAGTGGGGGCATAATGCTATGCATGGAGAAGGAAGCAGCAGACCAGCTCATGCTCTTTTCTCACCTCCCTTCCGCTTTGGACATGGTGTGGAGACTTCTTCCTGGTATCCACAACATACGCAAGCTGGCCTTCTGCTGTGCTTTATTAAGAAAGCAACACAAGCAGCAAAATCAGCTCCCCTCTCCTCCAGCCAGGCAGTGACCAGCAGTGTCCCTGCTGCTGCAGCACCATCAAAGCACCACCCTGTTGCTGGCCCTGGCCCCACAGCCTTACCACACCCACACCTGCTCTCCGCAGGCATCACCCTTCACCAGGATTCTGGGAAGTCAGCTCTTACATCATTTTGCTCCGAATTTAGATTAACATTGCAAGTGCTTCAAGGCTTTGAGATGCCTGCAGTTTCTGTGGAACTGTAAATTTGCCTTATTGTAAGTATGAACATAAAGGTAATGGCAAGGATGTGGTGATTATAGTATTTAATGTATGCCTGTTTATATTGTAGTTACAAGTTAAGCTAATGAATTCTATTTCTTTAAAGGCTTTCCCAACATAGTGCTTTAAACTAGAAGAGATTAAAGTTGGTTTATATTCAGATATTGCTCATTTCAGATCTTGTAAATGTTCTAAGAACTGCCTACAGTTAGAGAATAAAGAAATTAAAAGACACTTAAAGGACTATAAGTAAACTGCTGTTGATTTAGAAGCTGAACAACATTTTTGTAATGTATTTTATAGAAATAGAACCTTGAGGGAAGTCTATTTACAAATCATGCTAATTTTTAAATTGTTTTAACAGCAATTTGGTTCAAATGTTCTGTTTCATTTACTTCAATATTCACTTCATAGTATTTGAATCATATGTATTTTATTATATAATTTTTGAAACTTAAAATAATATAATTTTATTATATAATAATGTATTTTTCATTCAAAGCATACACTAATTTTTTGGTGGCTCTTGCCATACTAAAAGTGCTGTTCAAACATTTCCATTTAGGCTTAATAT
>VZTE01006235.1:3930590-4086445 GCA_013397775.1 Eulacestoma nigropectus | reverse complement strand
ATTAGAAGAAAAATCAGAAGGGCAGATTAAGTGACATGTCAGAGTCACAGCAACTAGTAACGGGTTGTGGCTCATAAGCAGTTCAGAAAGCTTTTGCTATTTGTATGTTGTTTGGAAAAAAGCTGAAACATTCTTCATATAAGACATTAAAACTCCGCTCTTAATTGTTATTATAGTAAAGAAAATGGTAATGTGTAATCACTAGACCCAAATGTTTTTAATGTGATTAGATAGATTACTTGAGAGAATGGCAGCCAGAAACAAAAAGGAAGATGACAAGAGATTTATTGCTTAATTAATTATTTGTCTTCTAAAGATTTTCAGCCCATGTATTATTAATACCTTTTAAATGGGAAACTGCTACCATAGCCTGTGAGACCTGCTCCAGCATCCCTGTCCTGACATTATGGCTGGTACTGGCTTTGGAGACTGGGACCTTTCCCTGGGACAGGATCTCCTGTGTAGGGAACATGTCATTCATCTGCCCAGCCTGAGGAGGAAATGCCAGACACACTCACACACTGGTTTATCCTGCAACCTGGGCCATTTCAAATAAAATGCACTCTGAATGTCTGTTTTTATATGTAAGAATAAAATTGTATGCACAAGATGAAGCTTTTTTTCCCCGGCATGCAGCAACTTCAGAAAAGTTTGTGGTTTTGAGCAGAAAACGGACTCATTCTGAATTCCTATTATAGTGGGCGAGACAATGGCTAAATGGTTGTGGGAGTTCTGAGTAGGAGTAGGAATATGACATACTTTATAGCATTGGTAAAATCAGTAGAGGAAAATGCACCAGAACCAGTAGTCACAAATGATGTGGTAAAATTGGTAACAATAGAGAAGACGGCCACAAAGATCAGGGCTGAAGATAATGCCATCGTTTGAAAAAATTTTGCGCACACTCAGTTCTAAATATTTTTCACCCTTTCTCCAGGAACAGTGTTCAAGAATGTCAGCTTTTAGTTGGCAAATAAATGAACCGCATCCTAGACCTTGTTGTGGTGACAGCCTTGAAAATATAAATCAAGAGTAAATGGATATAGTGATGTTTTCCAGACCTTAAAGACATCACGGGATGGTTGCTGAGGAACGTGAAGTGTCCTACACATATGAATAAACTATTAAACCTACAAATGACAGCCTATAGTACACTGAAAGCTGAAACTGCATGGACAGTACACAATAAATATAATTTCAGACACACCATATAAATCATGCTGTGCGCAACAGTATGTACTGCTATATTTAATCAAATAAAATAATCCTTAAAAATAAATGTTTGACATAAAATTCTTACTGTATTTCTAAAATCATAAGGAGCTTTCCTCAGATCGTGCTTCCAAGACAGATTAATCAGGGCTGTGGTAAAGTGAGTGAATCTTCCATCAAACTGGCCTAAATTTAGTGACATCATAAAGAGTGGCAGGCTGTAAACTGAGCCTGTCAGAGAATGGGCGTATTTATTAAAACATATAATTTATCCATGAATTTAGGTGCAGAACTAGACTGGTGTAAATTGAATGAGATGGGGCAGAAGAGCCTACAAGAGAAAAGCAATGATGAGGGTAGCTAATTAAAGTTCTAAAGGAACAGATTTTGACTTACACCATCCCACAATTTGCTTTTCCTTTAATGACTTCCCTCTGTCTCCTATACATGTAAATTACACTGTCTGAGCGTCCACTGAATGCTAAATTTTCCTTTTTTTTTTTTCTACTTCATTCTCTTTCATCCAAAATCTGGTTCTCAAAGCCATTAGAAAATTTATTGATTTTCAGTTTTCCACCACAGAATAATATTTGGTCCAATATTTATAGGTCAAAATTATGGCATTACATTTGGCAATATTTGTTCACACTGATATTTTATATTCAAAACAACCAAACATTTTATATTTTTTGAATTTTCCATTTATATTTTCCTCTGTGAAATTACAGGAATTACATTATAGTCAAACCCAGATGCTTATATTTTGTATAATTAAAGTAGTTTAACTGTCTTAAGAAGCTTTGGAGAGGAGTTTTATGTAAATTGTTTCCTCACAGTTTTGAATATAAAACACTTCACAATCTGAATGTTTTTGCAATGCTGTTTATGTACAAAGAAAACTGATAATTTGATATGTTTGATAAATGTGATGCCTCTCACTAAAACTGTGTGGCACCTATAGTCATATGCCTGATAGAGATTTCATAGTTGTGACTCTATTTTTGTTTATTAGTTTTGGCTTTTATCCATGAATTTTAAAAATAATTTGATAATTTTTTTAATATGAAAAATACATGCAAGAAGTCAAGATAGGAGGTTATTTGTGTTTGGTGTTGATTACTTTCCTGTTGATATTGAACTGATCTTAGACTTTCTGCCTAAAAGTTTCTCAGCTGGGTTGTACTCTTATCTACTTGCCCAGCTGGCAGTGAAGGATGCGAATCTGACCTCACCCTGACCTGATCAGTGACCTGCTTGAGTCAAAGATTTAAGGAACCTGTCTATACAGTATCCTGGTTTTGGCTGGGATGGAGTAGATTTTCTTCCTAGCAGCTGGTACAGCGCTATGTTTTGGATTTAGGATGAGAATAACACACTGATGTTTTAGTTGATGCTGAGCAGTGCTTACACTAAGTCTAGGACTTTTCAGCTTCTTATAAGTGCCTTGCCAGCAAGTAGGCTGGGGATGCACAAGAAGCTGGGAGGGGACACAGCCAGGACAGCTGACCCCAGCTGACCAACAGGATGGATATTCCATTGCATATGGTGTCACGCTGAACAATAAAACCAGGAGGGAGCTGTCTGTGGGGGGTGGAAGCCTGCTGCTCATGGACTAGCTGGGCATCAGTCAGCAGGTGGTGAGAAATTGCACAACTTGTTTTGTATATTCTTTTATTACTATTATTATTATTTTCCCTTTCCTTTTCTGTCCTATTTAACTGTCTTTGTCTCAACCTGCTGGTTTTACCTTTTCTTCAATTCTCTCTCCCATCCTACTAAGAGGGAGTGATCATATGGCTGTGTGGTGTTTAGCTGCCTGCTGGATTAAACTGCAACAACAGTTCAGGAGTTAAGGCTGATGCTAAGAATTTTTCAACATATTAACTTGAGCATAAAGCCAGTTTTCTGCCCTGAAGAATTAAGATCAGAAAGATACAGCCACCCTGTATTTGTGGAAAACAGGCTAAGAGCTGTTTGTCTGCACAGGTTCTACATGAGCCAAAATGTCATTGTGAGAGGAGGAACTTAAGTTTTATGAATTTACATTACCCTCCTTCTCACCCAGCACCTAACTGCTGGAGGACGATGGGGGATGGAGTCAGACTGCAGGAGAAGTGGGCTGTGCCGTGGCATGGGAAAGGTGCTTGTGTAAAGGAGGGGCTCTTGCACTTTCATTTTTACATGTAATTATTTTGGCTTCTATTATTCTTTGGACAGAGAAGGTTGCCTTAGATTCGAGATTGCCTTGTAATTGAGCAAAACACCATGCAGCTGATAGGCCTAAATGTGTTGTGCAAGTGAACACACCTATCTGAGTATCCAGCATGAGCTGTGCGCTCTATCAAGGCTTAGAGAAAATCGGGCGTTGACTCCCTGCAATGGTAGGAGGTCTGTTTGTACCTGGACTAAGAAAAGGTGCCTCAAAGGGACTGGGTTGAATTAAATGCAATAATTTGAAAAATAGTCTTAAGGTGACAGAGGAATAAGTTGGAGAACAGGCCATGCAGAAAGAGTTTGACCTTTCTTCTGTTTGTATTAAGATGCAGCTCTCTTCAAAGACAGGGCAGAAAAGCCATGAATTTCTTACATCTATTTTTAAATATGAATGGATAAATTGAGAAGGCTAAAATGGCCTAAGTTGCACTGTTTTCTGGAGGTTTGTTTCTGAATGACGTGTCAGCTTTATCTTTCTGAGTAAAAAGTAATGATGCAAGCAAATGTAATCCATTGTGGCAATCTATGGTGCATCTATATCTACCTGTAGCTTCATTTCCTTATTTTCTGTATGTTTATAGTGTGCCTTCTAGAGATCTGAAATGGAAATCAGTCAGTTCACAGGTTTGACAGGAATAATGGGAGAGGAAAATTTGTATTATGTTGGAGAGTGATAAAAACCACTAGGTGATAGCAACAAGAAAAAAAAACAAAGTGTCTCTTGAGGGCAAGCTTGACAGAGGCTCCTAACCAGCACAACAGCCCCAGAATGAGCAGGGGGAGTAAAACATGGACAGCATTTGGCCTCTGTTGAAGTTCTTGGGGCTTAAAATATTTGGGTGATGGACTAGCTGCTCTCCCTGATGGCAACCTGGTGACTGGTTGACAGAGAGTGCTAAGCCAGATGCTCTTACAAATGGATGTTTTCGATGTAATAGCTAGAATCGTGCATATATTTAATTAATGGGTACTGTTTCCAAGGTTGACAGTGAATGCACCCTTTAATCTTTACTTCTATGCCTTTCATAAATATAGTGTGAAAAACTTGCCATAGTTTTTTTTTTTCAGATTAAAAATGGCATTTGCAACTTACTTTTTAAAACTATTGTCTTCTCATGGGAAATTCTGAAAACATTTTCTATAGAAATAATTCTGTTTCTAGAGCATATATGTTTTTTTATCACATTTCCCTATTGATTACCAGATATATTTGCATAAAAATACGCACATAGGAATTTATCATCTGCTGCTACTTTTTTCTGACTTGAAATAAAAATCCCTGTGGAACAAATGTACTCCTAAGCAACAGAAATTTTCATAGGAGTATTTCATTTTAAATAAAAACAAGCAGAGGAAAAAATACCCTGAAAATATTACTTGCTACTTTTGGAAAATAGTTTTTACTAATGGCTTCTACAAAGCTCTTAATACAATAATCGTGCTTTTAAAGCTCTTTCCTAATTTAGTTGCAACCAGCATAGTATAATGCAGAAAAATTGATAGCCTGTCCCACATTGGTATTGTTGTGGTCTGTTCAGAAAATCTTGCTCTACTTGCCAAGATGCTCTTGCAATTAAATTTTGTCTTACATCTAAAACTGGTCAAAAGACTAATTTTGCAAAACTACCCTTGCTGGGTGGAAAAATAGAGCTATGTTTTGTGTGTATTTTCGCATATTTTTAGTGTTCTCGTGTAATCTGTAAAGGCAATTCATTAAGTCCATATATAATAATTTTCTTTTCCGATTGACCCCAGGCCTTTCTGATTATTTTACTTTAGTTTCTTTAATAATGACTAGCACAATAGGAGACTCCTAACTAGCCAAGTTATTTTCAAATCCTTTTTCCTTTTCCCCTGTTACAAAGGTTGGTTTGGGGTTTTTTTTGAAATACTTATCCTTAACAGAAAGATCCTTATTCATAGCCTGAACACACAAGGAAAAAACAAATCCAGAAAACATTCCACCTCGAAGATTTCTAAGACTTTAGAAAGGGGGCTAGACCAAATACTTCTCCTAGCTTCATATAACCTTCCTGACTTTGCACTGGCAAGGATTCTGCTCACTGACACATTCAGAAATGGCAATTTAAAGAACTGTTCCTTCTCCTCTCCACCCAAGCTCCCTATGCGATTTCTCTGCCAGCCCACCCTCAAGGCTGCTGCAGGGGCAGCCTGAAGGCACAATTAGAGGACAAAGTGTAAACGTCACCTTCTGACAGTGTGCATGATGGGGGAATTAACACTGGTTGGCACAACTTCTCCATGAACTTCCATTGATTGGAAATGAAAGCTGAATCAATATAGCACTCCCTAACTATCACAGACATGGTGAGGTTTTGATCCTAGCAGAAATTTCATGTATCTTTGGGAAAGTCGGAAGACTAGAGCCCACTACAAATAAATAGCATAACCTAAGAAAGGTCTTTTTATAAGAAAAAAAAGCCCCAAGAATGATAATGACAAGACATCTCGCTTCAAGTTTATTTCCAGGCTCCAGGAATCTGAAGTAAGAGCAATTGGAAATCATTTGGCTGCATAATACCAAGTGGCACCTTGAAAAGCTTACCAGAGTGATACAGACAGGGAATGTCAGCATTTTTCTGTTTAAAGTTTTGCTTAAAAAAATCCTTTTTTGTTATTTACTGGTTTATGGTCTATTATGTTAAGTTTAAAAGAGTAAGTTCTTCTTAATTTATTTCTTTTAGAGTATGAAATTCAGGGATACTAACACACTAATCAAGAAGTTTAATTTAAAACCTGAAGATGTACGACACCATAAATTCAATAAGCTTAAGGCAGAAGTACATAGTGGGCACTTATCCTCTGACTATCTTTGAAAGTGGACTCTAGAGAAGAGGGGAAGCCAGCCATGTGGTCCTAGCAAGGAACAGTCACTCTGGAGTGCCTCTCTGCCAACAGAACCTTTACCAGAACCCTTTCCCGTGTTTGCTCTAGAAAGATGCCTCTCATATTTAGATCATCCCTGTTTTGGAACAACTAATTATAATTTTACCCTACTTTCAACTCTTTGATGTACAGGGAAAAGAGTAAAGAAAGTGAAGAGAGAAGAAAATTCATCTGAACTTCATCCAAAAACACAGACAAAGGTGCGTGATGATTCCAGCTGTACTGTAACTGATGAAACTGAACTACATCAGCTCCTTGAACTGCTAAAAATATCTATTGTGTCACTCATTTCTCCCCCTAATATTTCTGAGGGAGATGATAACCAATGGATATTTTTCAGTGTGTGCCCCAGTTGATAACAGCAACTAGGGCTGAAATTACTTTTTTTGCAAGGAAACACTTGTACACTGGAAGGTGGAAAGGTATCAGAGTTGTTCCCTAGTGTGCTGATGTAACTTTTAAAAAGATGGATTGAGACTATTAAATGAACTTTTTGGTATTACAGAAAAATATTACAGAACTCTCAGCACTTGAGAACAGTACAGGAACTCTTATTTTTAATGAATTCTAAAAAGAACATTGATTCTCTTAGCTCCACTTACTATCAAATTAACTAAAGGTTTTTATACGATTATTAATTATATTTAAAACAAAGTGTAATTACATTTTGCAATTAGGTTAGTGATAAAAAGACCTTAATTTGGTGATTCTATTCTAAAAGGACAATATGTAATCTTTTCATATTCAAGTGAGTAATAATGAGCATCTTTGTATCCCATTCTTCAGCTTAAGACCAGTTTAAAGTATGTATAGGTAATATATGACCTCATATATTGTTTTTATCAGAACAGAACCTCGACAGGATATGTTTGGTGAATTAGTAAATGAAATAATTTCATCCAATTTTCCAAGATTCTGCAAAGTGGAAGTAGAATATTTAGTCCTTGATATGATACAACTATCTCGTGCTACTGAGGCAGTTTTTGTCTTCTATGGCAGCTAAAACCAACTAAAGCCTGGAATATTAAAATTCTGCAAGACATCTTATGGAATGTCTTGGCACTCCACACAACAGTCCATTAGAACTGTGGTAGTAAGATGTCCACAAAAGGTTTCTCCCTACAGAATTTTTTGTCGCAGCTCTCAAGTCAGTCATGCAATAGGCACAGGACTGGCTTTGTCTGAGTTATATCACCCAAAGTGATCTTTAATCTCTGTAAGTAGTGCCTAATATAAATTCAAAAATTTAGAAATACAAAGATATTTCTCTCTCTATGAAACCAATACGTAATTCTCTGATGGCTAAAGTCAGATAGGAAAGAACACAGGCTGTATATGTAACTTAGGGGGTTTTGTTCAGTGATATCTGATTTTATAATCATTGAAGGATCTCTCAGTCTTTGTACATTGTGATAAAAAACACATGGTAAATTCCCTAATGAACTAACAGTATACAAGGTGCAAAGTCAATCTACAAGTAGGCACTACTGACTTGGCCGATTTCTGGTGCCATTTGCACAGTTTAGCAGCCCATTTTGCAGTCACAGTACTTCATCTGGTTTGGGTGCTGAATTACTCAAAACCTACTTTGCTATGATAGCTTCAAACTCGGTGACTTTTGAAAAAAAAGAACAGAAGAATATCTTTATTTCACAATTTATCTTCATTATGAAGTGGTAAGAGCAAGATTGGTAGTTAACAATGGTCCAAATACATGATTTAAATTGTTAGCTTAAAACAACAGTTCTAGTCAATCAGCTTTCACATAGGAAAAGAGAAAGTATTTACTCGAAGCTGGAGTTAGGAAGTTATTTCTATCAGTATAAAAGATCATAAATTTGTCTCGCAACCTTTCAGCAATTTAGATGTGTAATTGGGCCTTCAAGACACATTCTGCGTTGACATGTGTAATATTAAATTTCTATCACCGTGATTTATATCTACTAGCTAGTAGTTCTGCGAGCTACTAAGTATAAACATTGAATTTAAAAGCATGCCCCTACACACAGTAATTGAAATTCTGTTACCTTTATCATTGACTCAAGCAGAGCAAAGTTATCACGCACTGGTTTTCAACTTGCCATGAAGGTATCAGGGCTTTAAGAGAAAATCAAATTACATAAAAGTAGTGAAGAAATTGCATACAAAACAGCAACTATTTCACTACCCATTATAAAATATGGCAATAAAGGAAAGGAAAAATGTAAGAAGCAACAATTTTAAGCCTCTTAATTTCCAAATTGTAAATTCTTTCAAGAAAGTAGGTAACCTTAGTAAGATTAAAAGGTACTTGAGAGCATCTCCTGAAATTTGATAGTCAAGTAATTCAATTACATTCTGTTTCACAGAAGAAATCTGGTAGATAAGGCTATGCCTGTGTTCTTTCTGTTTCATACTGTGTATCATGTTATACTTTGGCACTGGCATTTCTGGTATTCCAAAGGGTAATGTATCATTAGATTAAATTTTGTCCTCCTGAGATAAATAAAAAAAATATTATTTAAGAAACCCAAAACAATAAAAGATACTTTTCTAGCTATATTACTGCCTTTAATGCAATAGGGAAACATTGATTGTAACACTACTGAGCTTATTCCGGAATACTTTTGTATTTTGTATGCTTTTTTTGTTAAGTATTTTGTACATATTAATCTGTATAAACATCTAACTGCATCTAAAACCATTAGGATAATAATCAAATGTTTAAATCATTTCTATGAGTGCTATTTGGCTGAATGGACGTACTGATTATCCTGACATCAAGTCACCTGAACTGAACAGTGAGAACTTGATAGACTCTGTCTAGGAAGGCATTTTTTTCCCATTCCAATATTTAAAAATGTAATGCAAATGCTTTCCAGTAGCAGAATTACTCTGGGAATTTCCACAGGGACACTGCTTTGTCTGGAAAGTAGGTAGGATATGTGGTTCTTGAGCTGATTATGTTGTCTGGAAAGGTTTGGGGATGCTAAAGTGAGGTTCAGATCTGCTTCTCATCTTGTGAAGTGAAAAGAGGAGGAAGGAGAGCAAGTTAGGACTGTTGCTGGCAGAACAGCGTTCACCAGTTTGAGAAGGAAATAGTTTCAAACTGGGGCTTTGCTGTAAAGTGACGGATTGGACAAGATGAATTTTAAAGCTCATTTCCAGCCTAAACTATTGTATGATTCTATGAAAATGGGCTCCTCAGCGTTAGTTTATGAGTCAGATGCCATGATATATTTGAGATCTAGAAATAAATGTTTTATGCGGGAACCTCCAAGATGTTTTCCCTCATGAAAGTGAAACCATTTTACAGGGAAACCACATACGGACAGAAAAGAAGGTACAAAACACTGAGAGGCATCTACTTAGCTTTTCATCAACTTCACTGCTTTTAGCTGTTCACTCTAAGTGAAACAAGCACTTTTGAGAAATTTATTAACAACATCAGACTTTGTTTCCTGTCCTCAGAATGAGGTAAGAAAAGGAGCACACACATACAGCACTGCAGGCAGGTGCATTGACAGGTAGAACTGCTCAGAGTTTCTCTGAAATTACTAAGGTTGCCTGAAAGGTGCAGATCAAGGGAATAAAGATCTATCTATCCAGCACCACACTTCCAGACTTGTGCTTCCTCTGACTTGTGATGTATAGCCTCTGATGGAGGCAGCAGGCTGTGCTACATCACGCCCAAAGGAGAAGGAATCCAGAGGGTGTATCACTGTTGTTGGAAGACGCACACTTCCACTAACTGGAAAAGCTAATATTTGCTATGATAAGCTGCCTCTATGAGTAAGTCTATGTGAAGTGGAATTAAATGGTTAATTTTTTCTGATAATGTGTCTGCTATAAACTTTAAGTCTATTTGTTTAAAGGGCAACTGGTTACAGAATCACATCTCTGGCTTGTACCACATGCTTCAAATTAAGATTAAGATCAGTGCCAAATATTGTTTGGAAGTGATTTTGAATTTCTGTATCACTGATCCCTAGGAAAAAAAAAAAAAAAGATACTCTGGTATATGCAGTTTTACTTCAGTGGCAAAGGCCATTTTTGTGAATTAGCTTGAGACTTCTTGCTGCCTGAAAAAAATAATTTGTCTTTAGGGCTCCATCTTTATACAAGCAGTCATTTAGAAATAAAAATTTTACTTCTCAAGTGTCTTGAGAACAAAAGATCAAGAACTGAAGCTCTACTCAGGGGGTTTCAGAAGATAAAAATTATTTCATCTGCTTCTCCCACTTCAAAAAGTAGATCCTCTCAGGCACCAGGTTATAACTGAGAAATTTGCAGATATTTATAGAGAGCTTTATTATATCTTCTTGCTTACTTCTTTTTAAGCACTTCTGGACAGGAATTACAATAGATGAGTGGGCATTAAAAATAATCCATAATACCTGTAAATTGAGTCACAGCCTCTGCCTTTTCCCCTTCATCACCATTACAGAACACCCATAAGAACCTTCCATGTAGGAATAAATTTATTTCTACTAAGAGTACAGAAAGAGTTGACACTGATTCCCTCTGGTCAGCCATTCTCCTCTCCACTTAGAAAAAAAAGAAGGGGAACTGAATACATACATTTCTCATTGATGACCTACATGTATTTCATTACTTAAATAACTCATCTTCCACATGGTGGCTCCTGCTTCAGTAATGACCATTCTGTAAACCATAAATTCATTGATACCAACAACAGCGTTCACAGCCTCTCTTGTTAATAACAAGTCATTTGTTTAAACCGAGGCTGCAAAGTACCTCTAACACACTGACTGGTTTTTGAAAATGTCATAATTTCTTTATAGTGTAAATGGTGCTGTTTTCTTTGCTAGGATTTAAAGTCAATACGAACAAATCACATATAGTACCTTATCAACTAAGCCAATCTGTATAATAATTATAAATTACATTGGCAAAATTTCACATTCACAGAACAGATTTTAGACCATATGTCTGTTGGTGATGCAACTGAAAATTCATTCTTAGTTCTCAGACAAGGTATGTGGAAAATTACTGTGTCATATGGCTTTTTATGTTAGACATTTCCATTACAACATTGTCATGCCATCTTTTCAGATGCTTTCAGTCACAGGTCAAATTCATCTACTGACCATACATTCACAGCAAGATATTTGGGTGCAAGAATTTCAAGCTGGAATCCTCCAATTCTGTAAATATTCTGTGTGGAAAAATGCACCCAAAAAAAAAAAAAAATTCTGTCAAAAGTCTTGGTGCTTATAAATAAGGACTGCACAGAGAAAAGGGGTGTTGGGATCAGCCTCAGGAAAGAGATCACTGAAGTAATTGAGCAGTAGCAATTTAATTCCATTTTGTTGCTCCATCTGGGAAAATAATTCAAGCAGTTAAACAATATAGTAATGGGCTACATAAGCATACAAAGAGGGGTGAAATATTTTGGTTTACTAAACCAATCTCCTGCAGGATTAGTAAAGATAAGACAGACTTGACATTGGCAGAGAAGCTACTAAGGTCTTCAAGAAGAGCAGCATTCTTGAGAAGTCTTTGAAATAATAAAAAATATTTTCTTACAGTGGAGAGCTGTTCAGATTTCACTGAAGCCTGTGGCTAAATGCCTTGCAGGTCACTGTTGTTGGGGAAGAGGGAATGCATCTTTCCCTTTGTCTGCACTTCCCTTGTGTTTGTGTGAAATGGTAGTAAACTCCTCTGCTCCAAAATAGCCTAATTGATTTACATTTTCAGAGTTCACACATTTGTCTAGTCCTAATTCTACGGCATCAAGTCATCTTTGGGACCTGGGAGATAATTCTATGCTTGCAACCAAGTTTTATGCACCTATCTGTAGAGACACTACACGGTCAGAGCTTGTGCTATGCAAATGTCAGCTGAGTTGGATGCAGGTTCTATGACCTTCATTTTCCTGGCAGCTGGAAGAAATCTGATTCTGTTAGCTAGCAGTCTGATCTTCCTTTTTCTGAAGCCCCTAGTGATGCTGTCAATTTTATCAAATGCAGGTCACATCCTAGAAGCTAAATCATTAGCCATCATTTTTCAGCATTTAATTTTATATGTTCTTGTGTGCAGTACAGTGTAAAATGTTTGATGTTAAAGCGAATTCCTGTGTTCATCCAATGAAAAAGGAAAGGATTGAGCTGCTGCCTATTTTTGATTTTTGACATTTTTCTATAATCCTATTTATCTAACATTTGCTGCACAATTGTTTCTAAATACATGTATTTGGAATGCCATAAATGCCATAAAAACTAGTTATCACCATCTCACTAACAAAGGTAAAAGATTACTTTTGTATTTTTCCTGTTAATTATTAGCAATTCAGAGTCATTTTACTAGCATGCATTTTAACTTAAACAGTACAGCTATTACTGGTTAAATGTACTCAAAATAACCACATTTGAAAACTGGTAATTTCTTCGCACCTAATAACTGCTTTGCTTGATCGCTGAAAGGGATCTAAAAGTAAGATATTCTAGCCTCTATTTATAGCTGCAGCTTCC
The DNA here is from genome assembly GCA_013397775.1 of Eulacestoma nigropectus. Lineage (NCBI taxonomy): Eukaryota > Metazoa > Chordata > Aves > Passeriformes > Eulacestoma > Eulacestoma nigropectus. The sequence continues at coordinate 4,073,639 of VZTE01006235.1, read as the reverse complement.
TAACTTTTTTATTTATTCAATGAATATTTTTCCTAGTAGTTTCCAAAGTATGGCATTTTGTTTGAATCTTCAAACAGGGACACTCCATGTATTCTGGTGCTGATCAGTCCCAAGAAGTCCCTAGTACTCCAGTGAGGTAGACCAATGCATGTGACTGGAAAAAATATTGAAGTAACCTTTCCCCTTTGCTAGCGAGCTGATGGAAAGTAGGGGCTTTTTAGTTGGTCTATCTAAAATGCATGCATAAGTCTATTGGTTACTTTTCCAGTTTATTTTATTTTAAACATTTATCATGACATCTCTCCACAGAACATGCCAGATATAGTTGAAAATTATTTCTGCCCTTTTTGTAAAAACAGATTAATTACCCAATTTTTTTCTGTTACACAGAGAATTTCTGTTAGAACAGAAACACAGATTAAAAGTGGTTTTATTTGGTTACATATGGCTGTCTGTCAAGGAACCATGACCTTTTGTTAACCTGGAAATTTTTACTTTAATAAGAAAACACTGAGTCTTCAATAACATCAAATCTGTGTACATTGCAATCCTCCTTGTGTCACTTGCATAGCAGCACAAAGGAGAGGCAAAACTCTTGAGAGCCACTTGTGCCGAAAAGATGTAGCACTTGCTCCCCTGCAGCCACTCTCCCCTGCTGACTGTGAGACAGTGGCAAATTTCAGCTTAGGATGCCCATTCTGCAGGGTTCCTTTTCCACTCCTCCCCTAAGAGATGAAATTGTATACTCAAGTGTCTTTCTTTTCATTGAGCTGTAATACCCAGTGATGGACAAGTACAGTAGAATAATAATTTTTTTCTGAGGACTGGTGTGAAGGAAAAAAAGAAGTCTCTTCAAAGCTCTTTAGGTCACTAAAGCCTTTGGGAGTCAATGGAAGTTCAGGAGCTTGATATCTGAAGATATTTGAAGGTCTGGGGATTAGTTTGTAAGTGAATGGCCTTTGACTACAAATTTCTATATGTATTCCAGCATTTACAGAGAATGTGGATAATACGGGCAGAAAATTCTGTGACTTTAAAGGAAAAGTGGTATGAAAAGTTTCCTGACTCCACCTTATTTAGTGAAGGGCATTGCTGTGTGTTTTGACACATCTCCAGGAAATATAATGAGATAACGTCTGGATATGAAGACTCCTGTAGCTCTTCCTTTTAAGATGAATAAATGCATGAACTTAGAAAAAAATCTTTCAAGTTTTTGATTTTTTTTTCTGATATTTAAATTAAACAAATTTAGTAAAAAAATCATGATGCCCAAAACTGATAGAGATCAATTATTACGAGTTAGAGTTTTTTGGGTATAGCTGAGTGGTGATTCAATAGATATATTTAGCAATCTAGAGCAACAAACAATCTACTAAAAAGGGAATATTAAAATATACATTGCCTAAGAATAGTTTCATCACACAGATAGAAACATTCTGTCATGCAGGTGCTCATCCAAATGTTGGCAGACATTCAGTTCGGTACCAGAGGAATCCTGAGGAGGAGAGAATATCAAGATGCCACCCACCTACCTAATAATGTGTAGTTTTTGCTATATAACTTGCTATAAGCACTTTGAGGCAAAGAAGGTCCCCCAGAGGTAAGGACAGGAATGATGGCACACCTATTGTTTAAGAAGCAATTACGTTGCCTAAGCAAAAAATATGTGCTGCTAATAACCCCTTATTGAAAGGGTTTTTAATGGTAACAGAGTTCCCAAAGACTCATTTTATTACATTTAAGCCTGCAATATTTATCCATGCTATTTTGCATCTCACGTTACAACAGTGATGATGTGCAGGATGTGTGCAGGCACAGCGTAGATTTATATTCTCTGCCTTGGCTCAGCTGCATTCAGTGCACAGTGGAGGGTGGAGGATGCAAATCGCCCTTTCCTGCTGTGCCCACAACCCTGAGACAAGCCGTCACTGCCTTGCTTCATCCAGCTGCGGAGCTTTCTTCTGGAAACATCCTCTGCGGGGGGCTGCGGAAGGAGCCTCACAGCCCCCGCTGCAGCCGGCTGCGCGCCATGGCCTGGGCAGGCAGCTACCACTGGTGCCAGAAATGCTTCTGTGGAGCCCAATTCTGGATCCATAAATTATAAACACTTAATATTATCTGGTCCCCTCAGGTATAAACTACAAATTGTTTGCAGAACCTTGTCCAATTTCAGCTATCCTCAGAAATTCCGGTAGGCAGCCTTGGACAGTGTCCTGAGTACCGATTTCACAGGAAATGTGAAATCGAGGACCTTGATTCATCTTACTATGAAATCTAATTTGAACTTGCTATGAAACAGGAAAAAGAGGGGTTAAATCAGTGTACTGTTAGTGCAGCAACACAGAAACTGGGATGTTCCACCTAACATTTTATAGCAGGTTACCAGTTTGTTTTGTGAAAATAATAATTAACTCCCCTTTTTTACATTAGAATCTTTCATAAACAGTTACTGAATATCTCACTACACTGCTTATATTACAGCCCATAGTCCAAGATGTGCTAAATCTTCATCATATTTTGCAGCAATACCAAAAACTCCACATTCGAGTTACAACTGATAACCCAGTTAAGCCCAATTAAGTAAGATTAAAGACTGACTGTGTATAGTTAATGTATTTGCTAATGTATTTGCCTGTACATTGCTTTTCACATTCTAAAGCACAGTCAGTACTTTCTGTTGACTGAATATATTAATATATGTAGAATTACAGTCATAGGAAAATCAGAGATATTTAGGGATATAAGGTTGAAATAAATTAAATATACAGCAATGTCCTAAAATGAGTTTTAAATGCTGGTATTGAACTCAATAAAAAACAGACTATTTTGGGTGGAGCAAAAAGTACTTACTGGTAGATCAGTTTATTTGGATATTAGTAACTGCAGATCACAGATTTTATATCATATTACTCCAAAATTGTTGACAAGTCAAAAATGAGTTCGTGTGTTTTTCTCATTTTCTTCTGTGATGAATTTTTGCTTTTTACAGTATTACTAAAAAGATTTCTTTAGCATTCAAAAGCCTTAGCATTACAGTTTCGAAAACATCTGCTTTTCAGATTTATTTAGTGTTTGTGTGTACTTATGTCCATTTTGGCTTGCAGAAAAAAATAGACCTGACTTAAAAATTAGCATTGAGCAAAAATTGTAGAAACTTAATTCCAATCAAAACAATTGTTTTGGTAATAATTTATCAATTTGTAACTGTGTATTGTTTTAAAATATTTACTGTATTAACTCTCATTTAAGCTACACTAGCAGTTGATGAAAGTTCTTACTCTCACTAAGCTTTTGTTTCAAGTGCCAATTACAATTCAGCTAACATTTTGAAAAACGTAGAAGAGGTTCCTGTATAAAATGAGATAGCAGTGAGTCAGAGAATATAAATCTGTAAGTTTCTATACGTTTTAACATATGACCGTGAATTAGTCAGTATACTAATTACTCTTTTAGCATCTTATTTATCTTGCTTCTTATGTCTAAGAAGTAACTTGTACAATTGAAACCATGGCTCCTGCTTGGCTTTCAAAAAGAGGTTCTGCAATACTTTGAAAACAAACATGGAAGGAAGGGTTTTAATGAAAACATGGTTGGAGGATATCTTCAATGGGTTAGCTATGGAAGGCACCTTTTACTTTGTACCGTGATATTTTTAGGTCTAGAATTAGAGTTTGTTTGTGTAGGGTAGGACTGTCCGCCAACAAAATGTTTTGTGCAGAAAAGCATTAACAGAACACATCAAAAGTTTAAGTGTATTTGTATTGTGAATATTGAAAACTTCCACTGTTCCATGACTCAATGTGTAAATCTGTATCAGATGAGCTAAAAAGCCAAGAATGTTTTAATTTCCTCGTGGCTTTGCATTCCTTTATTAGAATTTAATTTGCATAGTGGTGAAAATTCCTTTTCCTAGTTTACTGTTCCCAAGACCTGTTATGTATTTTAATGTAATTGAAATAAAAAATCATTTATCACCAGTCAAAGCCTACTCGAGCATCTCATAACTTTGTTGTAGTCTCCTTGCATGGAATTCATATTTCATACAGAGAATGATGTTAAGCGAAAGATACTTCTGAAAATATAAAGTATTCAGAAATTAGCAAGTACAAGTTTTGCTGTGCAGTGATATTCCAAATCCTTTTTTATCTACCTTCTGATAGCCTTCACATATGCAATCTGTGATAGAACCACAATTAAACCCAGCTTTCCTGGGCTTTCATCCTCTGCTGTAACAGAAGGTGCTTTTTTCCCACTGTAAAACATTCTTCCTTTAATCACAGTACATTCTGCACACTTAATGAGGTAGGGGTGTGTTATCATGTCATTAAAGACTATATCATGATATATAATAAATGGGAGCTGATTTAAGACTGTGTCACCTTTGATGTGCTTGAATTTGCAACTGTAATTTTCTTCTTTTTGTGTGTTATGTAAATATAAACCCAAATTCTGTTATATGCAGCTACATTGAAATCACGTAGATCACTACCTGATTTACTCAGGCCATGTACTTTCATGGCTCTTCATAGCCTTTGGAATTTCACAGGTTTTTTAAATGATTACATAGTTTCTTATAGGTATCACCCCAGGAGTTTTTCCATGGGTGATCATCTGTCTAGGTTTATCTGCAGTACATTTTTTTTATAGTTTTGTGTAAGCCTTTTAAAAGCATAATTACTTCAAGATAAACAATGGTACCAATATTATAGTGAATTGGTCCTAATGTTTGAATCAATGGTGTCAACTCCTAAGTGGTCCTAAGGGAAAAAAAATCTCAATTAGAATGGCTGACAGATTTTGGCACTGGTAGAGCCTACTTTACTACGGGGAGGTCCTCCTCCAAAGATTGCATTGAAGATAGCGTGTAGACAGTCAGGGAACTAGTTTGATGCTGAAAAGGCACACCCACAGGTACCCAGGGCAGGTACATCCTACTCTAACCTTCAGGGAAAACCAGATTAAAGTTAGGTCTACTAACCTTGCGTTGAATCTTGACTACCATGCATAAGGATTGCTTTTCAACACAATTTACTTTATAGATACTACCTTAAAAAAAAAAAAATGGTGGAGGGGAATAAAGTGGAGAATAGAAACTTTGCTTAAAAGATAGAAGTGATTCTTTGTTGTTCTCATATAAATCAGTATTTCTTTCATTGCCAAAATGTGCAGAACAAGAAGTGGCAAAATGAAGTCTCTTCTCTTTCTTTGCCCCAGTCATAAGCCTTCAAGAATCAGTTTTCCCAGCCAAATGAAAGACAATTTAATCATTAGGAGGGGAGAACATCCAGAGTCCAGGGATCAGAAAGAAAGTCAGAATCTTAAACAGTGAATTATTCAGACCCCAAAGAGTTGAAGTACTGGACATGAAGTTACACAGAACAGTGTTAGTAAAACAACAAAACTGCAACAGGACCATTCAAAATCTTGCATTCCTTATAGCTAATCAGTATTTTTACTCTAAATAGAAACTGGTTATTTTAACAAGTTTTCATACTTTCAACACCTCCATTTGACTCTTTTCTTTTGAAATTACCTACTTTTAAACCGCTCTAGCTTCGCATTGTTTTCAACTCTCAGTAAACAATGTACCAAATCACTCTTATTTTATTTCATTCCATCTTCCCCTTTCGGATTTTTCACTTGCATTTTTCCCAGAAAGAACCTGTCTTCCAGTTTGTCCACAGTATAGCTTTGATGTCGTACTTATAGTAATTGCTTTATTTCTGAATCTGTGTTGTCAAAAATTGACCACCTGTGCATTCTTGTGTATGTTTGGCCTATTGATCTGGATGTAGGAGGTACAGTGACAGTTTAATTACTTTTTTGGCATTGAGTTCTTGATTAAAAATGGACAGTGTAGTCCAGATATTATTTTGGGCAGGAGCTTAATACAAATTTTCCATTCAAAGAGCTTCATTCCCATATTAGTGGAAAAAGCTAAGTCACACAAAGCTGTCTAATGATGCATGCTACTCCGAGGTAGCTTCACAGTATTTCCCTGCCCTGCTTTGACAGGCACAGCTGTAGTCTGTCCATCTCCAGAAATAGCTATGCCACTGCATGCATCACTTTCCTGATGCTTGACATACCCACCTGTACCTGTATCTGTTGCCTGATGCAGATCAGTGACCACAGACATCTTTCTTTCTTCTCCCTCCAGGAGGAGTGTCCTGGGGGAGCCACCTGCCTTCTCTGTTTCTCCCATAGGAAAAGTTGCCTAAATTCTCCAGGCTGAATTGTCTGGTGAAGTTTAGGACACAATAAACCAAACCGATGCTTTGAAGATGTCATTTCAGCAGTGTAACAGAAGCAACCTCTCTGGAATGGACTGAAACAGCTTCGGAAAAATATTTTTTAAGCGTTATTCCCAAATTAAATTTATCACTGAGGGTGTTGTCAGCACTTTTATGTGTAGTGTAGATATTATACTTGAATGACTTTGAAAATAGCTCCATGGCGTTTCAAGAAATAATTTTAAGTAAGACTAATTAACTTCAAAGAAAGAAGGAGTAAAAAGGGTTTTCTTTTTTATTTAGTTTTTAGCTAAGTGCTGTCTCAAATTAAATGAGTCATGAAAAATTCAAATTGTTAGAGTGCCACCCCTATAATTTGATCACTATTTAATTTGATTTTTTGTTTTATTTAATCAGAGCTACAGGAACGAGCTCATTTGTACTGTAAATTACACAACTTCTGCCCTTTATTTCATATATGGTTGATCACTTTTGGCAGATATGATTGGATTATCTAATCATTGGCTATATGAAATTGCCATTTAATCAATAGGGAAGGTCAAAATTTCTCAATGTGATCCTGAAGCAGAGTGTCTAAGGAAGTTGGAGGCTGGTGAAATTCAACTAAACTTTTATACGTTTGCAACATTATTATTGACTATAGGTTCATTATTACCATAACAAATGGCTGCTTTATCTTCTCTTGCCACTTAAAGTTTGATGGCCAAACCTATGGCTTTGGTTATTTTTTACATCTGCTGATGACTTGATGGATTTGGCTCTTTTCCTCATCAGTGTATTTGATTGTTGTTTGAGACAAGAGATAATGAATTTTATACTCCCTGTTCTGCAAATAGACAGTTAAAGGATAGACATCTTCAGTCACTGAATATGTCACTGTGAATATAAAGCTAATTTCTGGCTGTTTAAAAAACATATCCACACTTATTGTTTGTTAGTCTGCAGACATTGACAAACTGGTAGAATGTGCTTCATCCCTTTTGCTCCACCATCTGTCATGTAAGCCAAGCAATAATACAGCATCGTGTGCTCTGCCTTTTCAGTTGTGGTTGTCCTGGGATGGGGATTTTGCTCCTTATTACTCTGCAGATATTTTTGACTTTTTTCAGGATGGCTGATACTGTTCTTAGGTTACGCTCTAGTTAATGACTAGACTAATGACTTCCTCTAACTTCTATCACACAACCAAAGGTTTGAAATATATATTGTGATATTTACTTTGAATGGGTTCTGCTGTGTGCACCTCCCACCCTGAGGACAGTTATTTCATACCCTTTTCATCAACACAAATCCAGATATATTCCCAGGTAAGTGAAGCTAGGTACTCTATTTTATTTCAGCTATTCATTTCGGCTGTTTTATTATTATTCTTGTTGTTGTTGCTATTGTTATTTTATAAGTATACTTGTTTGTAAGAGAGTCCATTAAATGCAACGTTGATACACACAGGGGAATAGATGTCTGAAAGCTTAATTATCACAACAAACACATCTGGCTATCTATGCAAAGGATTTTGCTGGCCTGTAGAGAGAGCAGAAGCTTTAGTGACCACTGGTAGGGAAATACAATGTTTGGGGAACAGTCTGTTCCTGGCACATATATTGTTCAGTAGAGTGAAGGATTAGGAACAGAGACTGCAGGTTGCTTTTTGACAGTAAATATTACAGTCCCATGTTTAACAGCTGGGCTGAGCAGAAAATATATGTATCTGGTCTTGCTTGAAATTTTCTGGGGAAAGGTTTGCTGTTCAATGACAACTCAACCTCATTCTTCCTACAACTCTTTGTGAAGGTATGGGAAGAAGGAACTGAAATGGATCATAATGACAAGGCTGAGAAAGTTTTACAGGAACAGTCCTTGCTTAGGCTTTATGTGCCTTATTTGGAATTTTCTGTGTAAACTGATATTCTGAAGGCAGCAAATGAAATGAGTCAGAGGAGCAGGACCATTCTACAGCAGAGAAGGGTGATGACAACAGACCAGTGATGATAATGATAAGGCAATGAGAGCTGGATCATTGCCAATATGTATGTGCTCTGCTCTAAAACTGTCCTTAGGAGACCTCCTTATCAGAAGCTCTTTTCAGATTCATCGTTAAAGTGGCACTTAACAGCAACAGCAGAAGGGTTTGAGTTTTCCTTCAGACAAACCTGAGGCCTGTCCTGACACAGGAATTGCTACTCCCAGCTCTCTGTGCCTCCAAGTGATCAAGGGTCCGTAGGAGTGTGTAGAGCTAAGCTAAATGGCAATGGAATATGATAACAGGAAGACAAGTCATGGGACTCTGACATGCACGTTTCTTGTCTCAACTCTCATGACATCCTGCCTTAGTTCCCCATTGAGCAAAACAGCTCTTTTAGTAATTCCCCGTGTTCCTCTCACTCCAGGAATTTATTTTCTTGCTTGCATGTGTTTTTGCTGGTATGAACTGTGTTAGTAACCAAATGCATCCATTTTTAGATCACAGGCGAATCCAGGAAAATACTCCAGCTTTTCTTTCCAAATTAACTGTACTCCAAAGTGGTTAAATATGAATAATTATCTGCTGACCTTACGTGCAATCAAACCCCTGCTGTGCTCATTTTGGACCAAGCTTGATCATGACATAGTAATGTCTTTTTGACCTTAATGAAGCCAACATTATTGGAGATTTTGTAGCAATTTTTTCTTCAGCTGTTTTTCCTAGAGTGAATTTTGTTCGTTCTGTTTGTTTCTGGAGCACTATCTTCAGAGTACCTGACAGGACAAACAAAGAACAAAAAAAATAAAAATTTTTTAAAATACTGTAACATATTTGACATTACTAAAATCACCTTGCTAAAATGTATGTGTCTAATTATTTTAGGGGTAATTTTACTGGGTTCTTTTCAATAGAACTGTAAAACTACTCCCCCCCCACCCCAAAAAATCCAATGAACTTCTTAGTCCTCAAGTCATAAAAATAGACTGAAAAAACACAGGTATGTATTTTCTGCAAAAGTTTAAAAGATGAACCAACGGGTCAAAATCAAGTTGCAAACCTCTCAAGAATAATAAGACAGTAAACTTGATGTTGCATGATATTTGACATACAGCAAATCACTATTTACATTTTATCCCAAAACATTTACCTGAGAAAAGGTCATGGCGTTAAATTTGGAGACATTTACAGCAATTGCCAAATGTTTACTATCTCCATGAATGTCATGCTTCTTAGTCAAAAGAAGGTTGATGCGCTAAATGTCAATTATTTCAAGTTGTTTGATGGCAGCACAGATTGCCAAGCAATATAAAAAGAGGTTTAATAAATATTATATACACTGTTAACCATTAATCTTGCCTAAGTCTAGAGGTTAGAGTTTCACACAGAGAGGATTTATGACAAGCAACTGTGCAGGACATTAAAACTCAATTATTGTTGTCCTAGATGAAGGCATTATCATTAAGTCATGGAAGCAGTACCTTGTTTCTTCTGATACTGCTGTCAAAACTTAGGAAAGCATCAGGGGCAATTAAATTACTTTGGGAAATCATGCCGTTATGCTTCCCCTTGCAATGTTTTGTCCTTTTCAGACTAAGCAATGAAAGGACTAGTCAGTACCCTTCGCAAGAAATCTAGAAATTCAAATGGTATCTCCTATTGAACTATGAGCAAATTTTTTGATAGGACCTCCAGCTCTTGGAGCCAACCCAAAAGTTACACCTAGAGGAATACAGGCTAATGACATCAAAATTTTATGCCTATTAAGTAAATGTCTAATATGCGTCTAGTAACTTACACATCCACCTATTCCAGAGCAAATATTACCGTAAAACATTGCTTGGAGTGCAGTACTTGGTTAAGTTAGAACTGGAAACTTCTTGAAAAGAGTTGTAGAAACAAAGCAATTGGGATTTCAGCCTTAGAATCTGGTTCTTATACAGAGAGTGAAGCTCAGAACATTTAATTGACCTGCTACACAAGTCTGAAGTCCTGGCTGATTCCTGACGGAGACAGAAAACATCACTCCAAGAAGTCTGGACAGAGTATTTAAAATATATCTCTTTGGAAAAATTTGGTTCCTTTATAAAATATTCACATGGTAAGTTGTAACATTCCCTGTGCTAGTGTAACTGCTGCAGTGGTTAAGTTTGTTTTCCATCTTTTCTTTGAGTCATGGTTTTTCACATTTTGACCTGACGGTCTCTGTGAAAATCAACTTGTTGCAGGTGATAACCACAACCACTCCAAAGCTCTTTCAGACCATCTTTTTTCTAAGATAGGCATTCAAACTATCTTGCAGGCCCCCTAAACAAGTAATGAGATGTCTGATTTGGGGCATATCTCAACTTTTGGCTGACAAAATCTAGATTTCTTAAGTAGGTAGATTTTGATAGTCTGATAAAAAAATCCCTTGTGAAATGCTGACTGCTCAAGTTTATCTGGAAAGTCTTTGTCTCTTTACCTAAATATATATGATGTATGTATTCATGTACACTATATCTGTGCATAATACTTTTAGGTCATCAATTTACTTGTGTAACCAGGAGATTGCAACCCATTTTTTTTTTAAGCTGTAAATTGATTATTGATTCAAATCCTTAATCTAAAAGTTGTACCTTACCTTTCTTCCATTTCCTTTTCCCCGGAAATTTAATCCGGTTGCCAATAAGTGAGTGGAATTCTTGGCAGCAGTGTTCTGTGATGAATTAGGAATTTTTTGTAAGATACAACTGGCAACGCCAAGAGGAAAATAAATGTCTGACCTCCTTTCTCAGTTCTTGAACACACCCCAAATTCACAAACACTGTGAGAGCCTCCTCTGTTAATGCCTCTGAAAAGAAAGTTTTTAGTCTGTTAGAACACAGGATAACCAGCAGCCACTGTGATCTTAGCACCACAGCTAAATAAATTCAGGCTAGCAATGTTTACCTAAAAATTTATATTCTCTCTTTTACCATTAAATAATTGAGCAGCTGTCAAATAGCAATGTTTCAATTATTCATTAAGTTATTTCACTTACTAAAAAGATGGCTGTAGGCAAATAAGTGTCATTTGTATTAAACTGTGAACATCTTCATGAAGTTTGCTAATCAGGTCTTCAATGCTTGGACCACAGAGAATCGTTATTCATAAAGGAAACACGGTAAAATTACTCAGTATGGACCACAGAATAATTCTGATAACAAGAGGGAAGATTTCCCCTTTCTTCCCTCCCTGTCTTCTGGTAGACGAATTTAAAAGTCTTGTTCACTTGCTGAGATTGGAACAATAATTGTAATAGGTATGAATTTTTCCATAAAAGATTATAACGTTTCCATTCTTCCCACCTTCAACAACCAAGCCCTTTAGCACAGGGTACCTATGATTTGTAGGCTAAAAGCATATTTTTCTACAGGAAAGCAAAAATACTGTTCCAGGTATACACTTGTGGCCATAACTATACTAACTAATAAATGACAGGGATCAGAACCTGTTCCTGGCCCTCAGGGCAAGTGCATGTCCAGGTTTACATCTGTCTAGCTACACTCCCTCCTCCTGCTCCAAACCAGATGCTTTCATCCATACTGCTTACTGCATCACTTCCTAGTCCAAACTCTCCAGCAGGTCAGGGTAGGGCCCTGTCTGGGAATACGGTATCTGGCTCAGCCATAACCATGATACAGTCTGCTAAAAATTATACGCAGAACATTTGCATGGGAGTACACAAACCATGGTCCTGCACTTCAGTTTATTGTAATACATGCAGTCTCTATGTGCACTTTTCTGTTGAATGCCTTCTCTACTCCAATTCTAAACAGTATAAGCCCTCTTCTCTTCTGGGTTTTGTCTTCTGTTATGTATTTTACAGCATCGTTTGCAGGTCAAGTTAAGACTTGATTTATTCCTTCTTTGCCCTATGTAAATAGCCACACTTTGTGAGAGTCTGTAAATATCCAGGCTTCCTTTCCAAAAAGTTTCTTCCATTACCTAAAAATGCATTCTTTCATTGCTCAAGTCAGGATAGTATTGGAAAAGTCAGTCTACAACTGTTTGAAGCTGAACAGCTTTACCCTCCTTTAATTTATTCAGAGGACCTTTCTTAAGTTTCCACTACAGCATTTGCAGTGGGAGGGCTGGCAGAAGGTTAAATAAAAATAACCTGGGACAGCAAAGATAAATCGGATGCAGACAGGCAAAAAATTTCCATGTCTGAGTTAAGTCTCTGTTACACATTTCATTGCATAAGCTATCACAGTGATAGGATCACTGTAGGATCCTGAAAAGAAATCTTTGAGCTTCTGTGTTTGGTGAAATTGTTTATGGCTTTTCCCTAATTATATTAGCAAACACCTACATTAAAAGGTAGTAGATCAAAGCATTCAAGAGTGTGAAAATGTAAGTCAGAATGCTCCACAGAGTCTTAACTCCACTGTTGTATTTATATGCGTGAACACATTCTATTGTTTCTGAAGGATGCCTTTCTTCTTGGGTGGGATTCCTTTCTGTGTGAAGGTTGTGGGTTTAGTTGTTTTATGAGAGTTATTAAGAGAAGACTGGACTTCAGAGAAACAAAAACTAACTTTTTTTTTTTTTTTTTTACCAAACTAAAATCTTTAGGGACTGTGAGATAAGTAGAATACAGATTATTTACCCTTGACATGAAAGGCACCTTCTCTTGTTAATTGGAGTAGTAAACCTTATGATGTGTTGATTTGTTAGGACTGGAGCGTGTTTGGATGAAATCAAGAGAAATACTCTTTTAACACTGATAAATTATGACGTACAATCTTTTGAACCTGTATGATATATACGCACAACACTCAATAAAGATATCACTATTATTTCAATGATTCTATGCTGAAAGTTCAAAATGAAGCTGCTTTTTACCAATATAATAATGTAGCTCAGTTTATTATGGAGTCATGCTTATGATATATACTTAACTAATTAATAGATCATTTGGCTGATTTGGAGATAAAAATAATATTTCCAAATATTGGAAATATTTCCAAAGTTGACATCTTAATACCTGACCTCCATCCTAGGTTTGTTAGATGTGTTTAAACAGCATGCAAAGAGCAGAAATTGCACATCAAAAAGAAATGTGTTAGTTAAAAAATCTTTATCACTAAAATTAAAATACTGGCAGATCACTCAGGTTCTCTTCAAAGTCCTGGCTTGACAGAAACAAGATGTAGGTCAAGTATCAATAATCACAAAAAATTTAGAAACTTTAGTGAATTCTTACACGTCACAATGTAGGTTGGCTTTTACGCAGATCATTTGGATACTTTTATAGTCAATAGAAAAAAAGACATTTCTAAAATACGACCCTTTGAAAGCAAAATTTCAAATCAGGTGAAATTATTTGCTCTTTACAACACTTTTTTCTCTCCATCAGATGTAAAGAGAGTGAATGATGGCTAGCTCATGATGCTGTAGATTTGTAAACTTGAGATAAATTTACCTTCAATTTAAAGATTCAGTAATAAGTGGCAAATTAATAAATGCTCCATTTTTATTGTTTCCCTGTTGCAGTCTAGCAAAGGCTGTTGCTGTACAGTAAACCATCTGCACTGAATAAGGCAGCTTCTTCTATGTGTGCCCTAAAGGAAGGAGAGAAATTACTGTACTGGTGCATGTGTTCAGACACCAATGTACATTGCTTCAAAGCAATGCACTGTGTGTGTTTCACTAAGTGTTTCTATGAACTGCACAGTGCACTTGTTCCACCAGGAATTCAGACATCCTTCATAAATGCACTCACAGAGTGTTTACAGCAACTTTAAATTAAGGTTAGCCAGAGGCTTCTCACCAAGGAAAAGCCAGGAGAAATTCTGGCTTATGGCTCGACTCAGCTAGCACGAAGATCTTTTCTCCAAGTCAGGAAGGCCAAAAAGCAGTCTGAGAAAGTATTCTGTTATCTCTTTGCCACATGCCTAATGTTTAGGAAAGTGTTGATGCTATGTCCAGCCAGATTTATATTTTGATCCTCCTTCCTCTCTCTCCCCTGTTTTAAAATCTTACTGTTCCCTGTCGACATGGAAATGTATTAGAGAAGAAAATTCTAAACAGACAGTGATAAACTAAGTGTATGCAGGCTAAGAAAAAGCAAATTGATCATTTTTCAAGTGCTTGCCTTTGTCAGAGGCACAGAAAAGAGAGAAGTTTCATCCTTTGGAAGATGTAGGATTTTAACACCAAGGTCTTTTTGCTGTTTATGTCGCCAGGAATTATACTGACTCCACCTTAAATCTTTGAATCCTTCTTAATTGAAAATCCCCCTGACTTAAAACAGAGTTTGGGAGAAGCAAGGACTTCATGACTTAGAAGTTGCAGTGTCTTGGTTTAAGGAACTCAGTGGAATGAAGACCCATTCAGGATCAAAAAACTAAACAAACCATCTAAAAAGGAGTTTTTTCAAATTTGCTCTCTCTTCTCACCTCAGCACAGTCATCTGTTTATGTATACTCATGTGTGCACACACATGCACGGAAGACATAAGGTTTTTGCTGTCATTTCCTGGGCTTCTCTTAAATCTACATAATTCTTCCCTGCAAATTAAGATTGGACAGTGCTGATGCTAATGCTTCTCTTATCCCAGTGTTAGACTATCTCTTTGTCCAGATACATTTGGGGTTTAAGCTTTCCCCACACATGGGGTTATTGTGGCTCTTTATTCTTTCCCCGGTATAGTTCTGGTGGCTCCAAAGGTTGTGCCTGTACTGATTTTAGAAGGGCTCTTTCTCAAGTTTTGGTGAGCTGCTGTCAAAGGCTGCTGAGATCATGGTTGTCCTACCATGTGACATTTTTCATCTGCTTTATTGTCGGTAGTTAGTGTCAGAGTGTTTATTAAGATACAAAGCTGTGATTTTCTAGCCTATGGCTGGTTCAGGTACCATGGCAAGATACCAAAGATCACCTGGCATTTCTCTTATTATGTTGGAGTGTCTTGTGAAGAAAGAATGTAATGCATTAGACATTTATAGTTTAGAGGCATTTCTAGCTTTTTCTAGGTATCCAAAGGGTTTTGTTTCTTTGTTTTGTCGCAGTTTGCAAAGCATACAACATTAGGCAACACTGTCTGATGAAATTTGCTGATTTTTGTCTTCTGCTTATATATCTGTGTAAGTGAAGCCTGTGGTTCTGTAAATGTCCTTCTGTAGACAAACAAGCTCAGCTAAGCCTCTTAACTATTCTCATTTGCTTTAGCTTGTACTAGTTCAGGCTGTTAGTCATAGGCATGAAATCCAAATTCTTTGCAACCCAATGGAGTTCCTTGATTACATATGGAGAGCCATTAGCTGAAACAAACTCATCATAAAGAGCAAGTCTGATGCACACTGCCATGGTATGATTAATCCCGGTGCAGAATAACACGGTCAAATTACCACAAAAATGAATTTTCAATAACTAACTAGCAGTAATAGTAGTTCAGACAGGTCAGTCTATGGTCAGTTACTCCCAGGCTCTGCCAGATTCATTACAAACTATCTAAGGTCCCTTGCAGCTTTGTCCTGATATTTTGCACACACTAAATAGCCTATGAATAGTTCTTCTGACTGTGCATTCGTGCTAACAGCAAGGAGTTTGTCTTGTCCATCTTTTATCAAGCAGTTTGCACAGGTATTTAAAGGCATTTTCTTTGGGATCACTGTTTAATCTTACATGAATAATAGTCTCTTTTACACAGTAAGCCTGTTTTTCATTTGAATATGTTTGAAATGCCAAAAGAACCTGCTTGAGAGCAAGTATTTTTATTTTCTTCAAAGAGATTCAGTATTTTATTTCTTCCTGATTTTTTATTTCTTACTAACTCCATAATTTATGCTTTGGTTTATGCACATATACACAAATATTTTGTAGTATCATGTGACCTTCTTCCTCCCAGAGTCTTCCTCCAATTTTCAAAAAGTCTTGTCCTCCCATTAAAATTGCTGGAAAATATCTGTTAAGCACCACTTTCTTTCTGGTTTGATATGCTTTCATTTTTTATTGAGATTTTTTTTACATAGTTGTCATACTTTCAGCACACCTTTTCCCAGCATGAAAAGTGTTGAAAGGATAAGTCATTGCAATCATTCCAGCTGATGTAGGACTGAAGATGTTGAATATACTTGCTTTGAAAATCTTGGAAATGCTACCACTGAAAGTGGGGAGGCTTAAGCTTTGGCTACATTGGACCAGAATCTCCTGTTGCATCTCTATATTTACCTTCCCTGTGGCTTTCCAAGACATCCTTTAGAATGCTGTGGATCTTCCTGTTGATGACAGTCACCCTAGCTCACATGCCATAGTACTGTTTGAAAATAGATGTCAACTCAGGTAAAACCTAGGTATGCTTCTGAATTGCATCAGCCCTACAGAGCTGGAAGTAGATTATCAACAAATTTCCTTGGGATAGGTATTTTCATAGAGACTCAATATTTCTTTTCTCCACTCTGTGGAGTGCAAATCTTATATTGATATAGTATCTCAGATGAAAGTGGTGTTAATGATGTGGTATGAACCTATGGCATAGAAATTTCTTTTCACTGAGACGCATCTTATTAGTACAAACATGGCTATGAGTTTCATGGAATTTTATTTTGGTTTTCTTCTGAACATATGAAGTCAGGCTTTCCTGAATATCTGTTGCAATAGAAACACTATATTTAGTTTTAGTTATATGCCTTTAAAGACAAATTTCTCTGTATATATGTTGTTCTTGTCCTTGAAGTCACACTTTTTTTCAACTTTCATTGGGTACTTCCTTCAACCACTCTCTTGTTAGATTCATTCTCTAGGTGGGTTCTTGGTTATCGCACAACAATATCGGTGCTACAGAGGCAGTTCCATAGAAAGCAATGGGCTCAGTTATCCCAAATAGCCCATGAGGACTTCTCTCTCATCTGTATCAGTCTGCAAATATCAGGCCAGGAGAGAAAGATATTGGAAATAAAACCCAGAAGGGCTTCATATCCCCTTTCTGCTGAAGATTTGGAAAAGAACAGTTTCATTAACATTTGCTTAGTTTTGTTCTTAGCAATGCAATTTGAAGTACATTGGCAGTACGTAATTTTCTTTATAATTCTGAGATCATGTTTAAACTGCCCATAGCAACGAAGAGCTGCATAGGATAGACTAAATGAAACAAGCCTTTTGTTTAAGATTTCTCAAACATAATCTTCAGTCCCCACCATTCAGTGCCACACGAAACACCCCGAAGTTATTTCCTGTGCATCTGTTAAGGTACAATAACACATCAAGTCTCTAACTCGTTGTGTTTAATAGGACAATTACAATGCCTCATTCAATAGAAGGGGAATATTTATGAAGCTGAATGCATACGTGAATGCTTGAGGATTTCAGTGAAAATAGTTTTAAAAACCATCTGATTATATAGATTTTTAGATATGGAAATATATACAGCAATTCCTGTTAAAGAATATCATCCTGAAGCTCCATCAGTTCTTATATCGAAAAAGCAAACACTCTTCAAGCAAAATATGTCAAACTTCCCTTTAAAAACAAAATATGATCTGTTGTTTTTGTCAGCTACTGTTTAGGGCTTGATGGTTTTAATGAAACTTTGACTATCTGAACTCCACTTGTATCCACTGGTAAGCACTAATATAAAAGCTTTTCTGTTTTGTGTTAACACAAAGGTCTGGGCCATCTTCCAAATCACATGAAATGCATCCAGGAACTCAGCCTGAAATTTAAACCTGAGCACCTAATATTAGGACTAGATAAATGACACACCAAACCCAATATTTTTGTTTATTTGCCTAATAGTAGCACACTATATGTTCTCAGTGGGAAACTTCTAGCGGAAAAATGGCAGACCACAGCATTGTGCCAGAATGTGCTGAAATTTTTTTTTTTGGCACCTGAACTTGAATGAACTAGTCTGTTTTTCTGTGGTAATGTGTAATTCCTGTTGTTACGAATCAGGACACATTATAGTATATTTTGTGGAAGCCTTTTAAAAACACTTCATTAGTCCCTTCCACAGGGCTGTATAACAGCTTGTTCTAACAGTCAGTTGTTATGCTACAGTATATATGAAAAGTTTGCACAAGGGTTTTTCAAGATGTAATTTCTGTTTAGGTAATTGGTGAAATACAAATGCTAGCAATTAGGATATCTTATCTTTCAGTTAATAACAACAAGATAGCAAGTTTCACCCCGATAAGCTAAATTCCTGACAAAAGCGGTGTTAGGAATTCCATTTCAAATAAAGCAATCAATCAATATTCCTCCTCTGTTTACTCTCCAATCTTTGGAACTGATGGTTACACTGGCCAGATAGATTTACTTAAAACAGTGAAAGACATTCAGAAAGTCCATCCAATTTCTTGATTTATTTGCTAGTGATGCATAAAATAAGCTTGTCTGTGAAATAGCCATGTTGAAATTGCTATTCTCATGCATTTTTCATTGTTATTATTCAGCTAGACTGACTCTTGAGGGTCAGATTAAAATTCATTCATCTGAAGCTGCACTGGTGACAGAAGATAGTCTCAAATTAGCTCTTCCAGTTAATATCTGTACCAGCATTTAGAAAACCATTAGTACTGAGTATATTCTGATTGGGCAGTGCATGTTTTTAACAGAAATTCTTTTAACCTTCTGTGCAATGAAAACTTAAAAAGCACTTCTTGATATTCTAGACATTTGATTCTGCCTCTGCTAGCAGACTATTGTGGTCTTTGCAAAGTCTTTTATTGCTGGTGATGAGAGGTCATTGCTTATTAGATAATCACATCCCTTCCCTGCAATACTGGTCATACACATTTAATACAATTATAATGCTTAACACTTATATAGTGCTTTTCTTCCAATTGCTTTACAGACATTATGTAATTAAATTCTCGGCATTCTTGTGAAATAAGCTAACTCCTTATTACAAACAGGAATACTGGGCCAGAGGCAATAGCAGCGTTTTCAAATATAGTCTTTAATTTTTAAGTTGGAAATTAGAGCTGAGCATATCTGAAGATCAGGCTGTGTGGCAGTCATTTTGAAATCTGTGGTATAAAATGTGATACCATAGGTCACTGAAGGGGTGAGAAATAGGATTGAAAATCCAGTCTTGATTCTTCAGGCTTAGAGTGAGATACTGAAATCTTTCTTTCATGTAGATGGATTCTACAATCTGTACTGAGGCAAAATGCCAGCTGCCTTTGACTGAGTATACACAGGCAGGCCCTGCAGAGCTCATCCATCGCTTCCATCAGGAAACCAGAAGGTTTCTGATGAATAGTCTTAATACACCATCATGCTTCAGCTATAAGTCAATTCATTCTGAACTTCACTGAATTTTTCCCTCACAGGAGCATACCAGAGAGCAGGAAGGAGGGCAGCAGAAGAGCAAGCTGGTGTCCCATGTATGGAACAAGGCTGCTCCATAGGAAACCAGAAGAGGCAATAGCTGTTTGGAAGCTCAAACTGCACCTGTCATCATTGTCCCTCAGCATCACCAGTTTTGACAGCAGCTGTTACAGGTTTAAATACTGCCTTTTGTGGGAGCACCAGCACAGAGTGGCATCTTTCTCCTTCTCTTTCTCTGGGAAAAGTGATGAACTGAACTGAAACATTTCAGGGACCATCTTGAAATCACAGACTGCCAGCTGAGCTGCACAGTATCCTTTAAACTCCCTTTCCCCAGACACCAACAGCTCCATTTCCAATGCCCTCTGTTTCCTCTCACCCTCTTTTTTCATCACAACCCATCAGTTCATGACACACATGGTATGTTCCCTGACACTGATGTTCCCAACTCCCTATGTAACATCTGCCTCTCCTCTAGCTGTGGCTCTCCTTTGTTCTTATCTTGCTTCTTCAAAGTCCTTCTTGACACCTTTTCTATTATGTTAAAACAGGTTGTACTTAAGTAAGTAAATCCATCCCTGTAGACAAATACCACATCCATCCTCCTTCATTTCTTCTTGGATTTCAATATTATGGTAACTGCATTGAAATGCAGTTACCTTCCCTTTGTTTTCACAGCTCATCCTTCTACTATCTCATCTCTTACCTCTCAATATCTATTTAGGTATCTATTCAGAAAACTGACTGGACACATTTTTGTTCAGGGCCAAAATTAATCATATACTCACATGCTAAAATAATTGAATAAAGATGTCTTTCTGACCTAGAACCTAGGCAGCTGTTGAGATGTTCCTCTTTGCCATTTTTGCCTTTTGGATCAATAATCCATTGCTCTGCACAATAGCTCTCAGTATTTCACCTTCCCTCTCTGCTCCCATCCTGCTTCCCTGTACCCAATACCAGTGTTGGAGAGAGACTTGCTCATACATCTTTGAGAGTTCACCTTGCTAATCTTCTAATGGCCAAAACTGAACTAGACCTTCTTCATTAGGACCTCATTTTGTTCCCTTCTCTCTCCTCTGTGAAGTGTTTTCATGGTGCTAAGTCGCCCTGTGGGTGCATCCTCAGTCTGGAGACATTACTCACTTTATTTGAAATTCTAATACTTACTTTATTTGAGTTCTAATAAAACAGACAAGATAGTGTTCTTCAGTGTTGATTATTGTAAGGCTGTTTATCATGTTCTAGTGTTTATGTACTGTATTACTAATTTCTGTCTAGTACTGTACTGTAGGCATATTTTAGGCAAAAAATAAGAACAAATATTCCCTGGACTAAAATATTATACTCCAAATTGAAGCACATCATTAAATAAACTAACTCTTAAGCTCCTTGTTGAGGAGTGTAATGCAGTTACCATTGCAGGGTTAGGAGTTTGCTTTGATGATCCTGTATTTACTCTGATACCACATTTTAAAAAAATTTATTTCTGTTGTGTGTTTTAATACGTATGTATATAAAAAACTCATTATGGAATAAGGATGGCCTGGCAGTAATGACACAGGGAGGAAACTAAATGCCAGGACCTTCAAATACTGCTGAAATTAGGTAGTGATTCTGTTCCCTTCAGTAGCTTTAGATTGCATCTCAAGAGAGTGAGGCAAGTGCCTTAGTACAGAAAGTCTACTAACCAACTAAGCTAGACAGTTTCCCAGAAAATGTAAAGGACATGGAGGATTGAATTTTCAGAGATGGTTGAGTATGTATACTAGGATGCCATTGAAGAAATTAAATCTATAGTAAATGAGCCTCTTTCTGGGAAAAAAAAAAATGGATCTGGAGCAGCCCATACTAGGAACCAGTGTGTGGGAGACTGTTGGTGTCATGTTGCCCAAGCTTGGGAGAAAGAGTGGAAGAGGCTGTGGACCCAGTGAGGTGACCAGGGACCGCATGGAGGCTTGTTATACACCACCATAGGATTTCTGCCAGGTTTTTTTGGGGTTAGTTTTCTGTGAGGCATCAAGCGTTTGTGTACCCAGCAAAAGCAGTGAGGTACAGCTGTGTTTGGTGGGTGCACGGAAAGTCCATCTGCAAGGGAAAGCACTGTGCCAGCAGACCTGTAGATTTATGGTATCAGCTGTAGTCCGAAGGGCATGAATTGTGCTGCTTGGACGCAAGCTGTCCTGTAATGAGCCAACTGATGCTTCTCTGCTCCAGAGCATCATTGTGCCTTCCTTTGGCTTGGGGAAGGTGACTGATGGAGGTAATGGGATGGCTTCCATAGTGTGACTCACTGCATAATCCCTGCTGGTGTGAAAGTCATGGCTAAAACTTTACATATATGGTTTGAGATTTAAAGATGCCACTCAGGACTGGAATCTCAATTACTTTATTTTAGCATAAACCAAAGTGTAAATCTAGCCGAGCACAAGCTAAGCGCTAACAAAAAAATGTAAACACTATTGCCATCTTGTGGCTTAAAGTTGCTTCAGCAGACTTTTGTCACGGATTTTACGCTCCCTCTGATGTTCTGTAAACATAACACATTTTCAATTAAATAGGCGAATCAAAGTGGCACAACACAGAAGCAATGTCCAGACCTGCACATCAGAATCAATTACAGAAGTGGAGAAACAATCCTGTTTGTCTAGAAGGACTAATCACATGGTGAGCCATCGGGAACACAGAGAGTGCAGGTCGTTATTGAATGGAATAGCATTAGGTATATTTTCTTCCATTGAAACAAAAGGACATTCTGCAAAAATAAAACTTTTGGATGAGTCTCTTTCATTTTTTTTTTTGTTTTTTGAGGAAAAATCACTCAGGTATAAAGTATGAGCCTCTGATGTTTAAAACATATACTGCTCTGATTGCAACAGGGGAAAATATACTGCTTCTTAAAATAAGTTCTATATTGTATAATATTAGCGAATGCTACAGGTATATGCATGTCTTAAGGAATTAGGGTTTTATTCTTTGTTTTCCAGGTTCAAACTTGCTTATGCAACTCATCTTCTGAGCACTGTTAGAAATAGGATACAATATTAAATAGGGAATGCTGTCCTAGATCAGATTGGTGGTCTGTGTATTTTACACATGAAGTTTATTGGAAATTTAATGTTGAATGATTGTTTCACAAATAATTTGATTTTGGTAAATTTTTAACTGAATAAATTTTAGGAAACTATGTCAGACCATCAGATTTCATTTTCTTTTTCTATATTCAGTGACCATCAGCTAAGGAATAGAACTGGGCAGGAAGCAATGGCTTTGTCCCATTGAATTTTGACTGTTCAAGACTTCTCCTGCTCTTTGCTTGTCCATCCTCAGACCCACGGAAGCTTTTTCAGGCTTAGGAGAAGACATTGGCAAAAGTGTGGCCGGTAGCCTTGTGTCTAAGACATTTGTTTGAGATGCTAACAGCCAAGACGAAGGTCCTCAGTTGCTGCTCTCATAGCCCTGTATTCAGTATAACATTGTTCATTGCAGCACTGTTCACTCTTATGGGATTTTTATCTTTGCTCTTGATCAGAAAGTCCAGCCTAGACAGAAAAATACTGGCAGCAATACATTTTCTTTTTTTTCCCAAGCAAACTCTGTCTTGGTTTGGGTTTTTCATTAACTACTTTCTTAACCTTTTTTTTTTATTTAGGAAAACCTTTCAGCTTTAAAAAAAGTATTGTAACAAAAAACATGTGAACAATTTAAGTAAGACGCAAAAGACTGATGGCCACTGACCCAAACCTATAAAGTTCAAGTATGAGAAATTTTGATCTCTTTAGTAATTCCATTTTTTCAGTTTTTCCGTTTGGGAGCACATTGAAACTTCATTCAGAGATAATTTATATTTATGCAAATTCTGAATTCTTTCTTTATATATTTATGCCTCATTTGTTTGTGTGTATGATTTCTTAGAACCCATTGAAGCCCAAATCCTACAGATCACACCCATTTGATCAATGTAGTGCCATGAATTTACTTTACTCTTTTGAGACATACACTGCAATTAATGTAGTATAATGTAGTATAATGTAATATAACACCTGTGAATTTGAGACTAATGAAGAAAAGAGTACAACATCTCAAATGGATAATATTCCTTGACAGTTCACTTTTAGAAAATATTTGCCCTGGTAATATCAATTTATATGAGAATGCTACAGTGATTCTTGCTACTGGCATGAGTTGTGTGTTTTTATGGGAAAATGAGGTTTAGGTTACTTGTAAGATATAGGTTATATTTTTGTTCTACAATGGCCTATTGAGGCTGCAGCCACCACAGCAGGAAAACAATATACTCCCTAGATTCAACCAAGTCCTTATCACCACCTAGAGCCAAATATGAAACTGTACCTAGCATTTCAGCACCTGCTGTTCCTGGCATGTTCCTAAACACAAGGTACAAAGGTGCCAGACCTTCGTTAGGAGGCCACCTAAGCCAGCTGATAGGAAATCTCAAGAAGGAGGATGCTGCCTTCTGGCCAAATAGGAGTTTCTCCCTCCGTGTCAGGTTTATTGGAACAAGTCATCTTCCTTTGACTAGGGGGCAGGAAAAATTCCTTGGTTGCTAGACAGCATGCTTTTTTGAGAGATCCAAGTTAGAGACCTGCTGTCATAAATTTTTGTGTCTCCTATATACAGAAAAACAGTTTTTATGAGAAAATGGAGGAGTGGTTAGTCACTGTTCATCAAAAGCTAGTGGCCTGACTACGTTCCTAAGAGTTAGATGTTGTAAATCACATTGGGAAGGATATAAATAAGTGTGTGTCACTCTCATCAGAGGCTTATTCTCTTCTGCTTTGCTGCATTTAAGAGTTGGTCTGTCAGATATGTTCTAGTAGGTAAAATGGGGAGCTGTTGTTGATGAACTGTCCTAAGATAAAATCTTTGAGTGCATCGAGAAGGATAAGCGCCAGAAATTTACTTCCTTGGGATTGAGACCTTCTGGTGCTGAGCAGACAGATTGCAGGTTTGGAGAATCGTTAGTTTTTTATTCCTTTATCAGTTAGTTCCTTCACAGACCATCTCTATGTAAACAAATACACAATTTTTTTTAAAAAATCTGTCTTGTTGAATTTTACTGGTTCAATTATTTCCATCAGTCTCACTAAGAATACTGCAAATACAAATGCTGCACATGCAGCTTGCTCACGTACACAGGAGACAGTTTACCAAAATTCACACTGAAATTGTGGATAAAGAACTTTAAAGGATTTTGTCCAACATTCCATCAGAAATTGCTAACAGATACTACACGTACAAATCTAAAAACAGGTGACAAATTGCAGGTTATGAGCGAAGCTGTTAGGTTGCAAATGGGTGATCTAGACTGCAGGTTACAATTTTTAGTCCAGTTTTGAAAGAGGCACATAGCTATGACATCTCACAAGCAGAGTAGAAAAGAGACTATAATTCAGAGCCGTGCTTACACTCCTCTTTACTCTTCTTTCAGGCTCACCTCTGTTGGCTGGTGTACAGGAAGGAAAGTAGAGCTATTCCGCAGCTCTTGTCCATTGCAAGGGATCCCTCATATGCTGTAACGTGAGAGTGCATGTCTAGCAGCCCTCAATCCCTTCACTGGCCCTCTGCCTCCCAGCCTCTTTGCTCAGGCAGGGCTGGGGAAGGTGGAGTCTGGAACAGGACAGTGTAAGGAACTGCATGAGCACAGAAGGCGGATGACGATCTGTTTCTAGGGTGTGACGTAGGTATTGGTAGATTTCAAACGTCACCCATTCCTATCCTGCATCTGTTTGGAGATATGCCGACTCCAGCACACGCTGCAGTATATCCAGCCCCAGGAGTCTGGTGGCACCACATGCTTATTTAGTAACACGCGTTTGTTGCACGTCCTCAGACAAAGGTGTTGGGCAAAAAAACCCTCTTTGGGAATTGTGCTACTTTTTTTCTTTTTCCCCAAAAGTGATGCCCATTTTGTTAGGAAAGGATCCTTGATAAGCATATCATTCTGCGATAATATGTACACATCTCTGCAGTAACTTAATATTTCAGAATACGGCATATATTTTTTACATTTCCTTTTAATGCTTTCCTTTTTTCAGCTAAACAAGTGTCATTTCTTGGTTTAGATATTCTGCTGGTGATCCAGTGCCAGAAATTTTTGATGGTTGCCTTGGGAAAAACAGCTCTTTAACTCAGTGTATAAGGCAATAATGATTTTTGTTTTATTTTTAATTTTTCATATTCTGATATTTCATTGCTGTGGAATATAAAGTATTTGCCAATATTTCCCATATTAATACACAAGTGAGAAGAACAGAAACATGGTTGGTTGTTTTCAGTATAATCTTATCTATCTATACTAAAAATATGGTAATGCCAGTTCACTTTTTGACACCTAGAAGCTACTGATTTAGCACTGATGTATGTGGGAAAAAAAAGTGGCTGCAGTTTGGCGGGCAAACGGAACAGGCCATTCTAGCTACTGGCAATCCAAAATACATGAAAGATATTAATTGAAATTTCATGATTATATTTAGAGTTCAAAGGACATTATCTTGCACTGGTGAAATGAAACTCAAACTAAAGCTCTGATGACTTTTTAATCCCTTTGCTAGTTATAATATTAGTGGGTAATAAGGAATTTTTTGTTTAATCTTACAACAAATAGAGTCTATTAAAAATAAAATGATTTGAATATGTTAAGTATTGATTCCCGTAGCCAAAATATGGGACTAATATTTTGCTACAGTCTTAAGACTTCAGGTAACCATACACCTCATGCTCATGAGAATTACAGCATCACACACTTTTGTAGGAAAATGGCTAAAAATGAAGTTGCTAAAAATAAAGTTACGAAAAATGTAATTGTATCTGGTGTGTACAGGGATAAAAGGTTCTGAGTACCTGGGCATTAGTTACTTCAGAGAAAGGTAGTTATTTACACTAGAAGTGAAAGGAATCAATGATTTCTGAACAAGATTAGAAAGGAGTTATGCCTTCACTGCAGTTGATACATTCAGGTCTAGCAAATATAGGCTGCCTTTTAAACTAGGACAACAAGAGCTCTCCAAAATGCAGAGGAAAAAAAGTTAAAAATGCTAGCAATATATAAGCCTATCATTTTGTATTTTAGAAACTTACAAAACTTAATTTGTCTCTCTAAAGATAACAGATTTTTCATCAAGTTCCTGGAAAGGTGCCATTTTGGTGTCCACGTGGGGTTTTTTGCCTCTTTTTATAACAAAAATAATTAAACATTTTTCTTCCCTCACCCATCCCATCCAGGATAGTTCATCATTTCATTGAATAAAATATGGTAATGCCTGTGCCAGTTTGAAAAAATCCAGTTTTGACATAACCTTTTTTAAAATTTTATTTCAATGAGGTTTTTTTGTTTGCCTTTTTTTTTTTNNNTTGGTTTTTTTTTTTTTTTTTTTTTTTTTTTTTGTCTTTTTTTTTTTTTTCTTTTTTTTTTTTTTTTTTTGCTGTTGTTGCTGTGGTGGGTTTTTTTTGGTTTTTTTTTTTGTTTCATATGGGCCTGCCATAAAATTTGGAAATGTGTGAACTTGTCTTTCCAATTAAATGCCTTTTTTTCCTTAATTGGGACATCAGTGTGGATATGGCTACCACTTAAATAGCAAGTAGACCAATCGATAGCTTCTCTGTAGGGTTCACAACCAGATGGTGGCAAATACCACTTCACTCAGCCTTCAATAGCTAATCTGTTTCCAAAGCCTTGGGATGCATTTTTCAGTGAGCAAAAGATGTTCATAGCGTGATTGAAAAGAGGTGAAAATGCCCTGGCTGAATCAAAGGGCTATTTTTTTAACATTTCAAGACTCCCTTATCCAGAAAAAAATACCAGCGTGTACCAGGACAGATATAGTTCTTATGAGAGCTGCCTCTCACATACACTGTATCCCTTATTTCATAGAGGTAAAGCAGGATTTCACTGGCAATCTGAGATGGAGTTGCTAGTGCCTCACAAGAAAACCTGCTACTACCTTTCCTAAAAAGTTACAAAAATAAAAGTAGACTGTAGCTAAAATGAGGCAGTTATTAAATGGAGAAATGCAGGGTGAATTCTTAATCCAGAAAGCAAGGAAAATTTGAGCAATTTGCAGATAATCGTATTTTCTCAGGCTTGTGTTCTCTGAAAAATTTCTTTATATACTGAGTACTACCTGTTAAAGGAAGAGTGGTATGCTGATGCATGCTGAATTACTGCTCAGTTCTCTGGGTTAATGTCCTTTTTGTTTGCTTTCCCTAGTGAACAAAAGACAATGCAGGATGCTCAGTATTGCCCAAGTCTACACAAATTACCGAAAATCTCAGTCTGGGAGATCTAGAAATTGACATAAAATTGTTCTTCTATAAATAGGGTCTGAGAACAAAAGTGATACAAATAGAAACTTACCACTTTGCTTGGAAAAAAGTCAATTTATAGTCAATGAAATGTTTACTTTATTGAAAGGGTTTAACTGCTGAGACAGAGCAGAACAACAAATTACCTCAAGCATTTACCATTGCAGGCTTCCCTGAAAGGCTGCTACAAACAAAACAGAAGTTTCCTTCTGTTATTTTGCTAATGTCTGCAAGAAACTAAGTCATCATTTGGAGAAAGGACTCTCAAAAACAATTGGTGTAAATGCATTTCATTTGAAGTGGAATTTCTAATAACAACTTGCAGCTTTTTCAAAAGCATTTTTGTACCTTAAAATGGACAGTGTTTTACTGTTCTGACAACTAGACCAGTTACTTGCAATGTTCATTAACAATTTAGATAGCAAAAGTGTAACATTCCCAGGCAGACTTTTAATGGAAAATTAAATGTTCTACTTGGTCAAGATTTGGAGGAAGAGTATCAGTTTTGGAAGTTTTGATAACACCAAAGAAAACTGAGCCAGTATACAGAGAAAGAATTGGGGCAAATATAACTTATGATTACTATTGCAATGCTTTCCATTTTTCTCTTTGGTTTAATGATTTGTCAAATTTAATAGTTATTTTCCTTTTTATCCACATGTGATTTAAAAGGCATGTGTGATAGTGGCTGCATGTCTTGAGCAGCCACAACTTTTGTGGCAATGTATGAATATAGTGGGATGAGGTTGTTATTCTTCAAAAAAAAGTCTTGCACATGTATTCATTCACATATTTTAGACCATTTTGAGCCTGTTCCATTTGATGCGTTATTGATTGTGGTAATTTCTCCTGCTTACAAGTATAAATTGAATCAAGGGCTGTTTCATATTGTCCGTTGAAAGATGGTTAGTACCTCAAGTTTAATAAAGTTAGCAACTTTATCTGTAAAAAAACCATTTTTTCTTCAATTTTGATAGGGAAAAATTTTCCAGCAAAAAGATAAGGTTAAGTGCTTTAACTTTATTGCAGTCTCAGAGGCAGTCCACTTGAAGAATGAACACTGATTTCTTCATCATGTTGGAGCTATAAGCTTGAATGATACCTTAGAGTAAGAGCTGAGCCAAAACACTGGACTATTCATGTGAAACAGTTTAACAATGCATATTAACAGGATGCATTTTGTCTCTTAATCTAAGTAATGCAGTAAGGAAGAAATACATCGTGGCTTGGGAAATAGTTTATCCTTAGTGTTCTGAAGCCATGATAAAACTCTGCACTCCCAAGACTTTGTCAAGAATCCATTATATTATGTTATGCCATCATTTCTTCTGTGTATGGTATTTATTCTACCTACCTCTAAAAACATTTTAAAGACAGAATATGTGTCTCAGTGCTAAGTGTCTCCTTCTGCTTGAAGACATTGACTTGCTTCCTATTTTGCCTCAGGTTTGCTGTTTGATCTTAGGAAAGTCATTTAGGCTCTTTTGTCTTTCTTTTTAGCAGGTCATGAGTCCCACGGGGCAATAAAAGATGTTTGCACTTAGTGCTTGGAATCGCAACTAGTGGCACCTTTATCATACTGCACCTTGTGTAAACCTTCTCTCAGCCCTTTAGTTATCACTGGAGTTATGTACCTACCAAAGCTTAGAGCAGGAAATCTGGATATGCCCTTCTCTACCTACTCCTACTTTAGAAGCTCTTCATCTTTGCAGTAGCAAAGTAGCAAGAAAAATATGTGGATGTTTGTTTGTTTGTTTGTTTGTTGTCTATTTCTTTATAAATTAAAGCTGTCTTGGGAAAGCTTTTCTGTCAGAAGGGAAGAGAAATTGTAACCAATATATTGAAAATGCTTCTTAAACTGGTCTATGCACAAAAGTACCTTAGAATAAACTCCAGTGTCATCTGCCCTTACTGAACAAGAGACAGTGAGTGTTAGGCTGCCTCCTCTTTCTGGTAACAAAAATGTCGTTTCCATATCCACAAAAAAGGAAAGCAACTACTGGGGGAATGCATTTCTTGCAGGTTGGTTTTCATAGACATGGGAGCAGTTATTTGCATGGAGCAGCTGGAAAAAAAATTGAAGAAGAGACAAATAGTGAGGCAGAGTGTGCAGGATACAGCAATTGTGGCGTTCTCTGTAAATTTTTGTAATAGTAGCTGAATATTAATATCTCATGTATTTCTCTGTTGTTGAGAAATGCTCGTAGTTGAAGACATGGCAACATTACCTGTTAAATGGATATCACCAGTACATATATTTACTAGTGTATAGCCACTTTAAGAATTGTTTCTTAAGATACGTTTTGATTGTCTTTTAGTCATGCTATCCAATCAGTAAGTAGCTGCCTCTTCCTACTTTTAAATGACAAGATCAAATGGCTAGACTAATCATTGCCATTCTAAAGATAATGCAATTTTTGTACATATACTTCTGCAAATTTTCATTCAGAGATTGTCATAAGAAACTTTTCTAACATTTCCTCTGAATCTGCTTCTGAAATACATTAGTGTGAAAAAGATGGGGCAGCAGATTAATTAGTGAGTAAGTGAACCAGTTAATTAATATTACAATTAAATCTGCCTGAGGTATGCTTATAGCATCCTTGGCACTTTTCAAGTAATGAAAAAGTGTTTGCTGTCTCCCTCCTTCTCAAAGCTCCACTGAAAATGTGGCTTGTCTGAAACAATGCTTCTGTGAAGCTGGTCAGAATGAGGTACATGAATGAGTTATCATGAGGTCAGAATTATTTTTTGTCTTGTGATAGAGCTATTCTACTGTTCACAGGACTGAAGTAAGATACAAAATTTGTAATTATGTACAATATGCTGCCAAAAGATCAACTTTGTTGCTTTTGGCAATCACTAATGATTTTTTATTTTGCAAGAGCAGCATAATGTTTTATTTCTGCCCCCATTTTTCATAAAAAGTTAATTTGCATACATTTCTGCAAGAGTGAACCATGTTACTATGGGAAAAAAAAGGCTCTAAGAATAGTCTGAAATAGAGAAGATTTACCATAGACTGAAACAGAGACGATTTATCATAAGTAAAAAACAGGAAAGAAAAGGTGAAATAAAATCATATAACATGTTTCAGGCCCAAGCATTCATGCTATAAAAGGGTTATTTTTTTCCTCTGATGGTAAATCAGGGTCCTGTTTTGTGTGTCTGGTCATCACAATGGAGGATAAATCCACATTGATGAGCTAGGATCAGTGCTGAGCTCTGAACATATGCTCCCACAGCTGGCGTGTCCCCAGAGTGGTCCCCGAGCTCCATGTCTAGCACAACTTGACCCTGGAATTTACTGAGGCCAGATAAGCAATGCATTAAAAAGAGTGCTTAGATTCCTCTCCCAAAAGTAGTCATTTCAAGCTCTGGGCTGGGAGCAGCCACCTTCCTGCCTCTGAAGTTCAACACCTTAGTCAGATTCCGTTGTGGACACACAAACCATGGGAGGCAGCAGCAGCAGCAGGAATCCCTCCTGGTGCTGTACTGATGGGATTACAGCAGTGTGCCTGGTGACAATACTCTGCGTTTCCTACCAGGGTCAGAGCCTTATCTTTGTTTCTGAATGTGCAGAAGGATGTAACCTGAGTTCAGAGGGATTGCAATCAACTTTATTTATTTATTTATTTATTTATCTTAAATCTAAAGATGAATGCGATGAGTTGGAGTAAAAAACACTGGAGAGAGAGAGAGAGGCACGGGGGGGAGAGCAATGGGTTTGGCAGCATTGGGAAGGTTACAGTATTTCACACCTACCAATGACAGTGTAAATGAAGACACCCCCTTCTGCTGTTCATTTGAGAAATGTGGTAAAGGGAGGTAAATCGTGTTTTGGTTTTGTGTGTTTGTTGTTTGTTCGTTTGTTTTAAACAGAAGCAAATATATTAGGTCTTTCTGTCGGCATTGGTCAGTGCCCAAATAGAGATTTGTGAAGCCCATTGATGATCCTGCCAACCAGCATAGTCTGGTCCAGCACATGTTCTCCCACTGATGTGGTTTGGGAGAGGTCCCAGGATTACAGCCTGCCCACTCAAGAGCCCTGTCCAGGTGTGCTGCGATGCTGCCATATCATAACTGCATCTACCTCCATCCAGGATTGTCTGCCCAGGAGCTTCAGGGCTGCGATATCTGCTTAACTCTTGGACCTGTACCTGTGGAGGCAGGAACTTGATTGGGGTTTTGCAGCTGGAGTCTGAGCCCCTCTGCTCTCCAAACAGTAAAGAGATCCTGCTCACGAAACCTGTTTCCAAATTTTCCCTTCTTTCTTATGTTCCTCAGGATAATTATGTAAAAAGGATAATTGGATGTATTCATGTGTGTCTCAAACCATTCTAAAACCATAATCGTGATTATTTGCAAGTCTTTTGCCAGAGATGGTAATTGTAATCCATATCAATGTCTAAAGAATAGATAAAAAAACTTGGGTAGAGCAAGACTGAATTTAACTCAACTAATCTCCCTCAGCTGCGTCTAAAGGCCACAATTGTTGCCAGAATGATGTACAAGTCACAAGAGAACTAGAGGCAGCTACATAACAAGAGATTAAAAGGACCAAAATATGAAAGACCAAAATACAAATATACAATAATATAGGAGTAATTTGAAAAACTATTTTAAAATATCCTTGAAATTTATATACAAAATTTTAATTGTCTACTTACAGCCTGAATGAGACTCCAGGACATTTCCCCACTGTTTAATCCTGTGATCCAGCTCACTTTCCCCTTGCTGATATCCCTTTCTCTTCCCGCTGAGGACTAGACCAGCAGAATAAAACAGCTTGTCTTTCAAATGGTGATCCAAGCACTGGTGAGACATCCATATTTTAGTAAGGCTTTCCCCACAACATCCTCTTTTTATTGGTATCCCAGAACCTTAAAGAGCCAGCAGAAAGAGGAGCAGAACCTGTGGAAATAAATTCCGCTATCCACCCTTTGTTACATGAAATGACCTCTATGGGTATCTGCCCTGGCTGCTCTTGTCTGCTTCTTCTGCTTGCACTGCAAGGTCTTTAGGCCAGGGGGAAAAACTTAGGCTGCTATCATAAGATTTTTCTTACTCAAGCTTTCTGCTTGCTCTAATAGAGATTTGCCTTTGAGTTATGTTTTCCAGAACTCTGGGTATAAACAGATATATTCATAAAACTGATTTTCAGATTCCTTTTTTTCTAGATTAATATAAGACTGAAAAGATTTATCCTTCTTCCTTAGTCAACTTATCAGAGAAAGCAGGACTGGTTGTTTGGAAACTGAATCCTCACAGTTTGCATTCAGCCCATTATATTTCATGTTTTCCCAATACTTGACTATTGTTTTTTACATTTTAACAGAATTTTGAAAGGAAATGTGCAATTTATGACAAGAAAAAGGCATGAATGACTGAATCAATGCTATCATTGATCTCACTGAGAGCAGAATCAAATGCTCAGTCAAAATGAACACCTTGGAACATAATCCTACAGACTTTACTCAGATTAAATCCTTCTTGAAAACACTGGGGAATTTGGTGTAAGCCTTTCATTATCAGAAACCCAGATTTCCATTGCAAAAACCATTGCAAGACTGCTACGGGCAATTAAAATCTGCTCTTTGCCCAGGATAAAGTCTTCACATAAATTGTTTAAACTGAACCTGGTTTAAATATATGTTTGGAGGGATGAGGGCATGGAAAATAGGTTTGTTGATGCATAGGGTGTGTCTGATGTATTTCTGTGCTATCACAACAAAATAGTACAGCTAGAATTCATGCAAAATAAAATTCATAACAAAGGCAACTGATCACTTTGGGGTTCACTGCAGCCATATTTGATTTTCACATCCACCAGTCCATGAGATATTAATAATTCACTTAAGGCATCTGGTAAATTACAAACTGGATCTTTTACTTGTACATGCTCCAGAAGATGGGTTTTTTTATATTCAAGGTATTTTTGTTAACTATTCATTTATGTTCTTGGAAGTATAATTGCATTATAAAACTCTGCAATGGCTAAAAGTCTTATCTGATCTAGGTGAGAAGGAAGTGGCTAGTCAGCTAAAAATAGGTTTTACTTAAACAACTGCTTTGAAGTAAATATTTTTTTATTAACACAAATCGTGCAAAGGATCTAAATATCAGTCCTCTCTTGTAAATCAGAAACTATTTCAACTACCTATACACATTCTATAACACCCTTAGTGTAGGCACACTGATGAGAGGCATTTTTGCAAAAAATACACTTTGCATATGACATTTAAAGCAGTTGATTAAGGAAAAAGGATAATTAAAAGTTGATAGAAATGTTGGATTACCATTTATGCACTCTCTATGTTTTATAATTGCATTAGTGTTATACAAATGTATTCCACCATTTCTGCAAGCATTAGGAATGACTTACTGGATTATTTGGAGTGAAAATATTTTAAATTATCTCTGGAATCGTATTTCTTAATATGAAAGCCTAAATATTTTTAGAGGTAGTTTTATTTGTTGGTGTAGTGCACTTGCCAGCATAGAGATAGAACATGGCTAAAGGGCATCTGTAAGAAAGACATGGTCAGGTGTGTCCTGGTGCAGTGAATGCTAATATGACTTCAGTAGAAGCACATTATGCTTTTATTTCTGACTGTATACTGAATTATTTACACCTTCAAGGCAGCTGATTGAACTGCAGCATCAGTCAATTAGCAAATCAAAAATTTATATGATTCCAATTTAGCATGGAGTCCTTCTCTCTTTTTTTTTCTTTTTAGATTTTCACCCTGACAGTGACAAATTACTCCTCTGCTGGCTGAGATTGGAAATTAAAAGCATTTAGAGCTGCTCATGCATTTATGCTAATGAGAACTTCTGATATGATTTGCATGCAAAAGAGGACAATCTGAAAGCTCATCAGTTTTTCATGCTTTCGCATTTTGATGTAGTAGGATTTTTTCTGTTTTCTGCAGAGCAGAAAAATTTTTCTTGGGGAAACAATACTCTATGTGAACAAAAAGAGTTTTTCTTTTAAGTCAGAAGTTCCCTTTTTTTTTTTTTACCCTCCAGATTCTTGTCAAATCATTTGCTTTGCTGTTTCAGAACTGCAGCCCACATTCATTAGCATTTTAGATGTTTATCAAAGGAACGATCCAGTATCTGCCATGCAAGATTATAGCTCAAGCTTCATTTTAAATTCAGCAAGAAAAAAAGACCCGAGGACAGATGAGAAGAGGGACGTGCACTCTGACAAGCTTCTTCACAGATACACCCAAATTAATCCTATTTAGAGCAAAATTTGATTAATCACCAGCAGTGGTAGCTTAGTGAAGTTTAGTGAAATAGTTAACTCTGACAAATTTTGGGGACCTCTTTGGCACAGCCCTTCTGGGATGCAAATAAAGAAGACAGGCAGTACAAATGAGAGAGCAGATAACTTTAATTTTTTTTTAAAAAAAAGTTCTTATTTAGTAAAGAGACTGTTGCCATTTTTAGGCATTTAGTTTTGGTTTCCAATTTGTTATAACAAAAGACAACATGGCAAGGAGCGCTCTGGAGGTAACAGGAAACATTAGCAGTTGTTTTTTTTTGCAGTAGGTGGATGAATATGTCCAGCTCGGGGGCCCCCAGGAAAAGAAGGATGTAGACCTGCTGGAACAAGGTCAGAAGAGGCTACAAAGGTGATCAGAGGCCTGGAGCACCTCTCCTATGAAGACAGGCTGAAAGAACTGAGGCTGTTCAGCCTGGAGAAGACAAGGTTCCAGGGAGATGTTTCAGCAGCCTTCCAATACCTGAAGGGGACCTACAAGAACGCTGGAGCAGGACTTTTTACAAGGCCATGTGGTGATAGAAAAAGGGAGAATGGCTTTAAGCTGAAAGAGAGTAGGTTTAGAATAGGTAATAGAAAGACTTCACTGTGGGGCTGATGAGGCGCTGGAAGAGGTGGCCCAGATAAGCTTTGGGTGCCCCATCCCTGGAGGTGTTCAAAGCCAGGCTGAATGGGGCTTTGAACAATCTGGTCTAGCAAAAGGTGTCCCTACCAATGGCAGGCGGTTTGGACCTAGATGATCTTTAAGGTCCCTTCCAATCCAAACCATTCTATGATTTTGTATGTTGCAGATAGTATAGTTAAAATAATTTGCCATGTAAAAGGAGATAATAGTTTCCTGATTCTTTGCCATGTTTGAGAAGGTTGATCAGGATATATCTGTGTATTTTTGACTTTTTGTGAATGTACAGAGGTTTTGTATGGGAAGTTATTCATTTTGATAATGGCTATCTGAAAGACCCTAATTGTTTTCCTTCATTTCTAAAAATTTTTGCTGTTATATTACTTGCTGAACATTACCATAATCCATTAATTCTTTCAGCCCCCAAAAGCTACCATTTAGAGTTTTAATTGTGATTATTCCTTCAACCTTATCTTTCAATTGATCAAATTCCAATGTATTGTTTAGTAAAACAAAGGCAAAATATGTCTGTACACCTGAGTCAAAATTAAGAAACTCAGATCGTAACATATTTAAACCATTCTTCCAGAATACCCTTTTACCTTTTGAATCACTTTTCTCCTTGGAGTGTACAGCAGTACTGAAGGCTTTCTGCATTTCAGAGGTGTTACAGAAGAGAGTTTCACTCATTGACTTGGCTAGCATTGCAGTGAGGTGCTTTACAACCACTCAAAGGTGCTAACAATAAGTGTATAACATTTTTTAAACATCTGTCTTAAGGCAGTATTCTTGCTTCCAGTACTTGAAAATAAAGTATCCATTTCTTCTACAGTTGAAGCAGTTCCCCTTTTTTTTTGCTGCATTGATGCCTGGTAGTAGATACCTTATTTCATCCCTTGATGAGAAAGAGAGGGGTCTGGGAGGGTAATTGTGGAAGGGGAAACAGTAGGAAGTGTCAAGAAAGGAAACAAGGAGAGAAGGGTGTCGCTGTTGTACTGAGAACGGCGAGAAATGAAACGATCCAAGTTCAGGAAAAAAGTGGCACTTTAATTAATTGTAAATCGGTTTATATAACTTGGTTCGCAAGAGTAGCATGGTACTATTGGTCCCTTGATCAACCACCTCCTAGAATGATTGGTGGAGGCTATACAACACCCATTTGAAAATATTTTCTTCTGTGTACCATAACAACACTTCACAACAAACTCCAGGTGCAAAGATAAAGAATTAGTTTACAAAACCGTCTTCACTGTTTTCATCTAGTCTGCGTGTGAAAGCAATGTTCTCACAGAATACTGAGAAAAAGCTGAAGAATTTCTCTGCTTCTAACTTTTTAGCATCCATAGAAGGGGTCACGCAAGATCATAATTCAGCCTTGCTTGTTCTCTTTGACAGGGAAGCTATGGTCCAGTGGAAGCTGTTGATACAGTGGTATTCCTCCTGAAAAACCCTGCTGAGATAACCTATTGGAAAAAAGTGTGTGATAGGACAAGGCGTAATGGCCTTAAGCTGAAAGAGGGTAGGTTTAGATTAGATATTAGGAAGAAATTCTTCTCTGTGAGGGGTTTTAGACGCTAGAATATGTTGCCCAGATAAGCTGTGGGTGCTCCATCTCTGAATGTGGTCTAGGCCAGGCTGGATGGGGCTTTGAGCAACCTGGTTTAGTGGGAGGTGTCCCTGTCCATGGCAGGAGGTTGGAACTAGATGATCTTTAGGGTCCCTTCCAACCCAAACCATTCTATGAGAATACTAAATTAAGAACATGATTTTCCTAATTTGACATCTCATGCAATCTAAATTGTCTCTAGAGCTGCTTTCCTAATCTCTGCTGAAATTCACTTTGTCTGCAAAGGTCTCCTGAGCCAAGAATTTACTTGTTGTGTTCCCAAGCATTTACTCTTAAAGCTAGGTGCATTTCCTGTTGTAAATACACTTCTCTTCAACAGGAGGGTTTGAAAAGGCTTACATTTGATGACATTTCCAAGTTATACTGGCTTTGTTTTTGATTGAAGTACTTTTTGCTTTATTGTCCTCAATGATCATTGCCTGTTGTAAGGAAGAGTTTTTGCCCGTCAGTTTTTTTTCCTCAATTTATCCTACTCAATTCAGATTGAGTATCAGAGACCCCTGAAACCAAAGCTAACAGCAAAGAAAAAAATTTTGGAATGACTTAGATGCCATATTAGCTCCCCAACATAATGCAGTTAGTTTTTCATCAATGGTAAGAAAGCATGAGTCTTTGCTGCTTACAGTTCATACATATTGAGCTATGTCTCTTTCCCTCTCTCAGCAAAACATCATTTTCACATGGTTCTCATGACCTGTTTCAAGGGGAAAGCCACTACTACTTCATCCTTCAACAGACACCATTGTAAATCACCTTTTGTCATTCAGCGAAATAGGCTATCAACAAGTATTGGAAGATAATTCAGAAACCTCTGGTGTGGAGTTGTCACAATCATTTTGGAAATCATTTTCGATCTTCTTCCTGGTCACCTCTTTGTCAGTAAAGATTCCAGCTTGCCAGGCTGATGAGTTCAACTGGGACATTTTCTGAGCCCTGATGTTGATTCTCCTCAGGATTTATATGTTCATATGCTGGTGGACAGCCTTCCTTGAGGCGAGTTCAATGTTCAAATGCAGCAAACAAGCAATAATTACCTTTGTGAACAGAGGGCCTCGACCATTAAAACTGCTGTCTGATGCTCTAATTGTGGCCATCATCCCATGCTCAGCGGGAAACGAGGGATATTTGACTACAAATTTACCTGTTTGCAACATACTGTCAGAAAATTACTTTACAATCACTTATTCTTCCTTGAGATTTCTCAGCGCTTGCAATTTCCCATTTATAGATCAGTTTTGGTCAGATATTGCTGAATTTTATGTGTGCCAAGACCTCTTCATATAGATTTCTATCTGGCCTGCTTTATTTGGCAAATTATTTGCTTTCTCCTGTTCTGGTAGGAGCCATAATGTTGCAAGTTCTTATTGTCTTCATAACACACAACGTAGAATATGACAAAAGGTATTACTGGGAATAATTTTCCATTCTTCAGTTTACGTCTTAACACCAATGTAGACAAAGTCATGAATAGTTATAGGAAGTACTTTAGAAGTGTTGTGTTATATTGCCATGTTCTCTGTGTGAAACTCCCCTTGAAGTCAATAAGAGTTGTGTATGCTATTCAGTGGCATAATCAGGCAATAAATTATGAAAGCTCTGCAAACGCCAAACATAACAAGCCACAAACAAACAACATTAACAAGGGACAAAAATACCCGGTAAAAGAGGTAAAGCTAATAGTTTTGAATGTGATAAAATTCCTATGGCTGGTAGGATTTGGCAACCTCTAGTAAGTGGGTTAAGAGGAGGTGCTTACCTTGTGCACCTGCCCACTGCAGTGTTTCCATGCTCTTCCACTCAGTAAATCTCAATTGCAGCAATGATGGAAAACAAGGCTGAGTGGAGATTTGCATGCTCCAGCTTTGCAGTGTTTTCCTGCTCCAGGACGCCTCACAGTTTGCTTTGTTGGGGCTCAAATTTAATTTTCAGAAGACTTTAAAACAGATCTTACATAAAATAACATTTTAAGTCAGTGGTAACACTAGATGCTCGACATCTCCTCCCAGAAATTTTGCTTCAGGAAAAGCTGTCTACAGAAAGTGCATTTGAAAGTCTACTTTTTTTATCACAGTACATTTTAAATAAAATGTTGAAATAGAATTTTCCAAAATGACCACTTTAAGCCTATAATCAAAAGTGGAATTACTAAAATATTTAGAAGATCATGACACAAATGAAAGGGACTGACAAATGTGAGCCTTTTATTGACTAAAAGTGACATTCTGAAATTGTTCTCTCAGATCTTAAAAGCCAATTAAGAATAAACAAAAGATCCCAGAGGTCTGAGATTGCTGAAGGCTTTAGAGCTGAGTCTGGCTTACAAGAAACAAGATCTTCGTAGAATACAGCCCTGCTTCGCCTCGGAGTATTTGTAATGGCAAGATGATTGTGTGCTGAGATACTGCAGCTGTTATCAGAAGCCAGCAGTTTATCACAAATCAAAGGCGAAACTGGCTGCCACTGACAGGATTTTTCTGCCTTTGCATTTGGAGGATGCACCCATGACACTCCCTGGACAGTAAAGGTTTCTGACTCTGACTATGAAAGCATTCTTGCTTTACTGCTTGCAGAGTAATTCTGAAGCTCAGGCTGTAAGTGGGAATGTGGAGCTCCAGCCAGTTCTGCTTTTAGAGCAATGCAAGACTGGCCAAAAATCAATTGGGTTGACTCAGCCTCTTCTGATACCTTTTTCTTTTGGCTAGAATGAGACGAAACTACTTCCAGGCTATTTTGTTTGAAAGAAGACTCATGACTTTCTGCTCACACTTCCTGACTGTAAAAAAGAAATAATGATGCAGAAGAGGCCTTAGTCTTCCAATACCCTCCACTCTTTCCTCAACAAAAGCAACTGAATTACCAGCGAGGTGCTGCCTTTCCTCTGTCAAAGTTAAGGATGTCTGGCCAGTGGTTTCACCATTAGCTCCTGTCATACCTCAGTGTATCAGTTTACTGTAGGTTTGGGTACCACTTGGAGAGGATGAGCACTCAACAGAGGAAGGACTTCATAAAGAAGACAAATCAATCCTATTCTGGCTTGTTTTAAGCTGTATCTCTTACCATAGACCTCATGTAAGGGTTTAAATCTGAAAGCCAGATTCAGGCAGCATTCCATCCTGTGCCAAGAGGTCTGTCACTTGAACAATGAGTTATGCCACCCAAGCACACAAGGCTCAACCTTACTCATCCCAGGTATTCTTGCTCCTCTTTCCTCAGGGGGAGCAAAAGAAAGGGTCATTTTGGGAAATGGGGACAAGGTAAAAAGCTAACAGGAGGCAGGGGAGAGCTCTTGCCATCTGGGGATAAAGAGATGCTCTCTCATCGGGAAGGTCCTTCTACACATCTGAAAATCTCCTCATTCCCCTTTGACCTCACTGTCACAAGACTGAGCTCTCTGTTTGCAGGAGCTGTCACTCACATGACGTTTTGGTTTCATATAAAAATGTGTGTTTTTGTAGGCAGATAATAAGCGTTTTTCAATTCTGGCAAAATCAAGGGCTCTTGTGGGAAAGAAAGCACAATAGTAAATATTGCTTCTCGTCATTTTTCTTTTGTGTGCAGAAAAAAAAGTGTGTGCTCTTATTTGATATTCATTTGGTCTTCCATGACTTACTTAATTTTCTTTGAAAATAATAAAGGAAGATGGAGAGGGGACATGTATAACTCCCTCAAAATGTTTCTTAGATGGGTATTTTTTCCACAAATTGGAAATGTGGCTTGGAATGTAATGCAGCACTAGGACCAGATACACGTATAGTTGCTTATGTTTCCTAAAATGTACTTCACATCTGCTCCGAGGTAACTTCATGCCTATTCTAAGATATCACTTTTAATCATCCAGTTTCCAGAACATTTAGATTCAGCTCAGCACTTGGTGTTAGTTGCTGTATGTCCGAGCTGTTCAGAAAACAAAACTTCTATTCTATGAAAAATCAAAACTTTAGAAATTGGTATTGTTGCATGTTTGGATAAAAATGATATCTTCACAAATTTCTACAAAAACGAGGTGGCAAGACTGGGCCATCGTTCATTTGCCAACAGTTCACTAGTTAGTCCACTCACCTACTTTACTTGGAGTGACTTACTTGACCTCACTTTGTCCTTTCTAACCCCACCACAGCGTGGGAGCTTCTTGTTTGCTCTCAGATCAGTGCATGTTTTTCTCCCAAGCAGGGCTTGAGAAATTTTGCAGAGGTTTCTGAAATGTTTGTTAAAGTACCCCGGCCAATTTTACATCATGAGCTCCATGTTAAACACTCTGATTTTTCAGGAGTCTTCTATAGGTGTTCTCACCAAGGTGTTTCATACGTGTATGTTCTCAGAAAGTGTTTTGCATGAAACTTCTAATGAGAGCTTCATAGAGCTACTCAAGATCTTGGTTTTGCTTAATACAATTTAGATTTGATTCTTCTTCAAAAATTTTCCAGGTCTCCCCATAAAAATAGTCTTTGAAGGCATGCTCAGAGCATAATTTGTCATCTGGTTTCCAAATAACCCCAGCAAAACTCCTCTGCTCTTTGTGAAGCTGACGAGTCATTTTGCACATGTTCTTTGTGTAGACGAGATATATTAATCTGAATCCTGCTTGTTGTCCCAAACAAAGAGGTAGGGATGATCTTTTTTTAATATTCCCTTCTTGGATATCTGTAACGCTATAGCTGCATACAAGTTGTTGGTTAGTTTCTAGTGACTATTTAATGAGTAAACAGAATAAGAGTGAGCGAGAGATGCTTCATCTGTATTTATTTTCTGACATAGCTGACAGCTAGAGTGATATCTTCTTCTTCTTCTTTCTTCTTTTGTTACAGCAGTACTAATCATACCACACAGAGACACATTTGTCATTATATGTAATTATGTGCAATATGTTTATATTATAATATTTTATGTTGGAGAGGCATAGGTTTCATAATGTTTTTACTCCAAATTTCTTTCTTCTACAGATTTTTCAGTTTATGCATATTTATAAATGATATTTAAAAGTACAATAGCACATTAATTATAATAGAACGTTGATTTGGAAATGGGAGCAACTAGAGAACTGATATAGATGACTGCATAACTTGTGATAAAGGGGCAAAATTTTGTTAGGGTTTGGGGAGCTTTACTTTGGCTCCCTTAAAATACAGAGAATGAACAGAAATTATTCAGACAGGCTGCAAATTCTTATGTGGTTAAAACAGGTCAGAGAAAACCATGACCCCTCAGAAGCCTTGTGAAAGACCTGTTCCTCTATGGACCTGTTACTAGTCCTGACAGCAATGAATTTTCACCCTCTCTCATCACCACTTCCTTTTTTTCCACTTCCTCCCCGCTTTCCTCCAACTCAATTAGCAGATTAGCCAGCAGGCTGTGAAGCCTGAAGAAGTATGAATTAAATTGACTTTTATCACACCCCAAACTAACTGTAGAGTTACCCAAGAGCACAGCCATACCCTTAGAGAGGCCAGTCCTTAAGGCGCCCCAGGGATGGGTAAGGAAATCAAAGGTGCCATCAAAGACTCCTTCAAAGTTATGACATTATCCTCCACAAAACTCTTCCCAGTAGTGCACAGATGAGGCCCTGGTGTCGCAGGTGGGTGACAGGTGGTGGGGCCAGCAGCAGTGGGAAGGCAAGGACTGCGTTAGTGTAGTCAAACCCTAACAAGGGTGTGTCATAGGGCTGGGCAGCGCAGGTGAGAGGCAGAAAACAGCAATAACTGCAAGTCAAGCGCAGCTCCTACATGTGCTGCCGCTGACAGAAGAAAGAAGATATTTAACTGTGGGCTTTTTTTGACTGTGTAGCTGTAAATTAGTGTAATTTGACAGTGCTGACCGGGCAGATGGAGTCAGTAGGTTTTACCAGATTGAGGCAAACTTCATTATTTAGGCAATGAAGTATGTTCTAACTAAAGCTGTTTTTCCGTGTTAGTATGTTACCTCACATTAATACGATAAATATTTTATCTAAATGTGAAAACATCTTCAGAGGTTAGTTATGTACAATTCAGGCAACTTGTACAATACACACAAAGGCAAAAGACCTGCACCACTTTATCTAGGTCTCAGTAGCTGTTTCAGATCTTACTTTCTATAAAACTGAATACACGATTATTGTCTAGATGGTAAGACAGGGGACCAGGCATGAGCTGCTCTTACAAGTGAAAAACAGTTCTTAAGATTGCTGAATGGTTTGGGTTTGAAAATGTTTGGGGATGTACTGTGTAAAGTGCAATTCCATAAAGTGGCTTAAACTAAGACATTTCTGCACATAGAGAAATGAGTGCCACTGGGGAAAGCAAACATTTTACCTCCACAAGAGAGGGGAGGAATATAAGGAATAATAATAAGGAAATAAGGAAACAGGGAGCGCTTCAGCTATTGGACTGCATTGGAGGTGCTCACCCCACACTTTTTGGGCTCTGGCAGAACCCTTGGATCTACCATACACTTTGAATATTTTTGCCTCTAAAACAGACCATTGAATGTCTGCCTGCACACAGGGGTCATACCAATGTGAAGTTTGTTTCTGCACTCATAACAACTGACAAACCTTCTCTATCTGTCCTGTGGCTTTCCTCTGACTGTTTGCTCTGAATCTTAATGATGACACCCCCTGTAAAAACAAATAAAATAATTGTAGCACAAATACTTTTCTAATGAACTTTATTATTAATCCAATCATGCTGATAAAGAGCATTCAGTGTGAATATCTTGCCAAGCTAATTAAGGTTTGAGGTTTTATTTTTCCTTATCTTCATTAAATCAGAGAAACAGAGAAGATCCAAGACTTGAAAAGATCTCTGAGGAGAAGAGCAGAAAAGCTGAATCACAAAAAGAGAAGACAACAAAAAGTATTTTGGAAGAACAGGAAGGTAAAGGAAACCTTAACAAAGTAATTTTTGCTAAAAAGAGAGGAAGAATTTTACAGTGCAACCATCCATATTTATCGCTCACTGTGCATTTTTCTGGTTTGGTTTGCACTGATTTACTTAAACATTATTGTGCGTATTT
The DNA here is from genome assembly GCA_013397775.1 of Eulacestoma nigropectus. Lineage (NCBI taxonomy): Eukaryota > Metazoa > Chordata > Aves > Passeriformes > Eulacestoma > Eulacestoma nigropectus. The sequence goes on along the minus strand of VZTE01006235.1, from coordinate 4,029,272 downwards.
TGACTGCATGTTTTCTAAATAAGTTTGAGGAACATGTGGGAAAATTCAGTTAGGCAACAACATCCTGTAAAACTTCTAATTGTCCAAGTGATCAAAACACAGAAGGTCAAGGTAAATACATATAGAAACACACAAAAGTTTGTCATAAACATGGAATAATTTGTGATAAACAGTAATAATGCTGTGTCATCACATTACAGTTATGGAGGATGTACCACCAAAGTCTCATTTTTTGGGAACTGACTCATTTTAAGCTTTAGAGGAAAAGGGGAAAAGTCCTCTACCCAACCACATACTGTGTTGAGTCCTACCTTTTCTGCTTCACACAGGCCACTGAGGCAAATTTATTTCAAGTAGGCTATACAGAGAAGGCTTACTTTTAAAATACAGTTATGGGTTATAAAAATTAACTTTTAATGGAGCACCAATGTTAATTGTCTCTAAATGGTTACAGAATTCTGTGGTAAAAAGAAAATTTAAAAGTAGAGGATAATGAGTGAAGATTGAATTTGTACCATTCTCCTGCTATATTCCACTTGTTCTTTTCATTTCCTTAACACAATTATTTTTTAACAGACTCTGATAAAGTTTTACACCTTAAGCATTGTCATAAAATATTCAGAAGTTACTATATTTTATTACTGCTGAGTAAGTAGTTTGCTTTTATTCTCTGGTGGTTATAGTATGGAGTTGTATTGCTGTATGAAAGGCTAAACAACAGTAAAAGAATACAGAATTTGTACTTAAAGTTTGGCAACATGCACACACACTTTTAAGGGCATGTAAGGCTTGAAACGCCAGGTACTGCCAGCAGGTACTCTGGCAGGTTGAGGTCTCCAGGGAATAGCCCACTGCAGAATAGAGAAAGCAGAAAAATGCATGGCTCTGCCACTTTATAATGAGAAATGCTGCATGTATCCGCTCAGGGAAGAGTTGCTCTTGCTGATTTCCTCCTTAACATCTTTACTACATTAGACCTCAGCTGTGGGTCCAGTCCCTCCCATGTACAAAGGACACTGACTGGATAGGAGATGTCATTATGCTTAATATTTGTATAGGCCCTTTTAAATACTGATCTGCAGGAGCATTGTTCCTCCAGAGGAGCGTAAGGTGGGAATTGCCTGCTAGTTTTCAAGAGATTTGCACAACTCCCAGAAATCCATTTCTCTCTTTTTTTGTTTCTCTGAACTGTGCTGCCTTGAGGATATTTTCAGACCTTTCCTTTATTTGTAATGGCTAATCCTTTTCTGGCAGTAAACAAAGAATCCCTCGTTATAAAACAAATATTACCTACAGTTTTTGTCCGTGGCAGGTTGTACTAGTTATAGAGAAAAGAATCCACCTCCAATGCCCAGGCTTTGGAAAGCACGAAGTGGCTTCAGTTTTATGTGCCTTGTCTGGCTAATGCCATCCATGATTGTGCTCATATGATATGAAGTTGAGATCTGTTTTTTTAAGACAATCATATGTGAAAATAAATGAATGAAGGGGTTCTCACCCCAAGCTCTTGGTGATACACAAATTTCTAAGCAGAAATTGTTCCTTCCATCAGGACAAATTTGGAAAATTGAGTGCTTCTACCCCTTAGTCAATGAAGAGGACACAACACTATTAGCTCTTATGTGTGGGAACGACACCATTAGCTCTTATGTGTGGGAACAGGGAAGCTTCCCAACTCATTCAGGCAGAGATACCATCTCCAAACTGCCATGGGGGACATAAGGCTCAGGAAGATGCTTCAAGCTGTAGACAGTAGGAGAGAGAAGCATAATAAATCATAATGGGAGAAAACAAGCAGATCTGAGGTATTAACAGGACTATTGAGAACTAAAAGATCACATAACCTCTCTCACTCAAGTCTCCTGTGGTTCTTATGGCTGGTATTGAACTTCTGATTCTTGAGGGATGTTCTGGTTCCAACAAAATTTCAAATGACAATGAAATATTCTGGATGGATGTTTTAATGAAATACTTTCACGTGGTTCTCAAGAATGAACTCCAGATCAGCTTTAAACAGAGTAATTTCCGACAGTCCACCAAATCCTAGGAAAAAATACCAAAATCTGTCCTGAGGAGCACTAAAGACTGGGGCAGAACACTGCACCAACTCTGCAGTTCTTCATCTTTCCATTACCCTAATATTAAGGGGAGAGACATCTGCAGTCCTTCCTTTCTGAATTGCCTCTCACCATGCTCTGTCAACAGTGCCTGTCAAAAGTCCACAGACCTTTCATTTCCAGCAGATGCTGGACACAAACATATTCCTTTTGTTCTTAACCCAGCACAATATGTTAAAACCTTCACCTTCACATCAGTAATGTTAAAGCAGAATAAATTCCCATGGAAAAATATGATATTCAGATGTGCTGACACCTTGAAATAGTTATCAAAAGAGCACATCAAATCATTATCCAGCTGCATCTTGATTGTCATTAAATGTGGTTATTATTATGTTTTTCAGTGAGAAAAGGCTTTTACAGTTTCAAAGACACCTCTCCCAAATCATATTTTGATTACATATCATTATAAACTTAAGTAATTATGGTTATTTGAAATGAATGCAAGTGTGTATTTTTCAATATTTCAGTTTTGTTTTTAGCCTCACCCTCCAGCCCATCTTGTTAGAGGCTGCTAGAACAAAACTGCTGCAAAGATATTTTTTTCATAGCCTTTTCAGATTTTCTACTTTATATTATCAGCATCTTTCAATCAAGTGCATAAAGAAGTTGGGACTAGCAACTGTAGTATTTGGAACATCTAGAAATCAAAATATTTGAGAAAAATGAAATGAGTTCTCAAACAATATTATCTTTCTTTTTAGGTTATGAAGTATTTTGAAAAAACATACCACTTTTCACACAACAAATATCAAGAGTTCTAGATCCCAAACTGAATTGCAAAATAAAAATATAAATTTGAAGTTTGGACCAAATAAAGCCATTTTACCTCATAGAACATATCAGTCAATATTATAAATATTGAATGATATTTGTTTCAAATGGAATTTTTACAAGGATTATGCAAATAAATAAATTTAAAATTTATGTTTATTATGAAAAAAAATCTTGTTCAGAGACAGTGTTGTTTGCAGATTCCATCTCTTTTGCCCAGCCTCCCCAATGCCTTGGGAATCGATGCTCACTGTTTTCATCTTCTATTGACTGTAAAGAATTGCTCTTGAGTCACAGAAGCATAAATAAAATGAATTATGTGCTTTAGTCTCTCACCTTGGTGTTCAAGCAAAAGAGAAGAAAATGGAAACCCTCCTGGCCCTGAAGAAGTGATGTTTACAGGCTGCATGTCTACTCAAACCTTGGAAAGAGGGATTTGCTTTTACACATACAAGGCAGCATTGTTCAGAGCCGCTAGTGATGAGGCAGGATACTGAACCCATCACGGCAGTGATTCTGCCTCTCCTTCAGGGCTGCTTCACACAGGGTACCTGGAGAAGCTCAGCATGAAGCCCTTCTCCTGCTGCCTTTCTGCAGGCTGTGTGAAGCAGCAGGATCCAGGGCTGCAGCATGCTCCAGGTCTGCTCCCCTCCCAGTCCAACTTGAGGCTCCCTTGCCCCTTCCTGAGCTCAACAGTGTGCTCCTGTGAGCCAAATCTCTGCTCCTTGGCTATGGTAAGGTTACAGAGGGAGCAGTGACCCAGCAGCCTCTGCCTGTCACCAGAGAGGAAATCCATCCCCTTCTGAAAACCAGTCTCTGCCTCTCAGATAATAGGTGGGATCTTTTCTCTCTCAGATAAGGTAGATGATTCTTGCTCCTTGCTTCTGCTGAGTTGGGCATGTGTGGCCAAAATATCACCCAGTTGCTTCAACCCGACCACAGCACAGGGCTACAAAAAAGTACCTAAAAAAAAAGTTGAAGTGAAATAATAGTTGTATTTTCCTCAGACAAACAGAATAAAAACCCCTTTTCTCACTCACCTTTCGGGAACAAGGTGTCCAAATGCTTGGACATGTCCAAAACATCTTCTGTGATGGAAGATTGCAGGAATGCCTGAGGAAGACCACATTGATGTGTCTGCAGAATTAGCTGCTAGATCCCATCCTTTGTAGAAGGAGAAACCATCCTCTTTTCAAAAGGGATTAAATATTTAATGACCATCAAGGCATCATTGTTGAAAATGAAACTTAAAAATGGAGTGCTAGGACTTAAAAGCAAGAAAGCGAAGAAAATGAAACTACAGAGCCAGTCATTTGGTTCAGGTACACAACATCTTTATGTCTGATAACATCTTTGTTTCCTGAAATGCGTTTTTACGGTGTGTATGTGTATAACTCTGTGTGTGGACATTTGTATGTGATACTAATCAAGGCCTACGCCACAAATGGACTTGCTGCGTTTAACTGGATTTACTGAGAGTTTATTATGGATGTGCTCAGATCTTGTTTTCCTTCTCCTTTAGGGCCTGAGACCAATGCAAGAAGCAGCAGCAGGGGTTTAATCAGCAGTTGTTGCAGTACACAGGTCTGTCAGAAAATCCTGCTTTAAAGCACTGTGCCTGTCCTGGTATCATGTGGCCAAGCAAGTAGGGATGAAATGCTCATAATCCCTGAGCCCTTCTGGTGCCTTCTGATAATTGTGCCTTCATGTGTTTCAGCATCTGGGTAGCAGTGTAAACCAGTGGTTATGACTCAAAAAATGCTTAGGATTGTTTCCTAGAGATTTGTGGCTGGTAGTTTACCTGTGGTAAGTATCTTTGAATAAAATCATTACTTAACATGATTTTACATGTCAATCAAAATGTGGATGAGTGTAAACTAATTTGTATGTGTGTATAGCTAAAATTTTTCCACTTAACTAGGTCACCTCCAACAGTTAAAACCAAAAATCAGACAATACTCTTGGTGAAACTGTATTTTAAAGTGAAGCAAACAATAGATCAAAAGAATCTCCAGAGACAAAAAAATTGCAAAATATATATCTGTACAGCTACATATGAGACAGACTGTGTTTATTTTGTGGAAAGCTCTGATTTGGATTACTGCTCTATTGTATTCAGCCATAGAGAAATAAGATAAGGCAAAAAATAGATAATAATTTGAAAAAGGAATTTTTAATAGACACAAGATGGCAAAAACCAATGGATTATCGCAATATAATGTGGCTTATTAGAAGTTATCATGAAGAAATTATTTGTAAGTATATCGGGCAAACAGATGAAAGTTCCATAGGCAAGTTTCAGGTTCCAGATGAAAGATCCACATATATATGGTGCAGGACAGGTGCCTCAAGCAATTCTTGGTGATGAAATGGGACTTTCCTGCAGTAAAAGAACAATATACATCTGAAGGCTTCTGGCATTCCAGTGTAAGGGAACCCCTCTGTTAATTCCCCAAGAAGGGTGTGTGTGTGGAGAGACAGATCAGCACTCACACTTGTTAGAGTCTTGCAACTATGAGTAACACTGATGAGCTAGAGCCCTTTAAAATTTCCTTTTTGGTTATGTGCTCTTGAGATAAGTAACGCAACTAAGTCAAGTGCAAGGCCAGTCCAGCAGCTGGGATGATTATGGTGAAGTTTCTTAGGAAGGTGAAAATTTGGAGTTTTCTATGGTGATTAAAATGTGTGATACTCTGCAAGTACTTCTCTTTTCAAAATGGTTTTATTTTTCTTAAACCACTCTACATCTTTCCTCCAAGTGCAATTTTGCAAATACATTGTCCAGAATTTCCTTCTCTGATCTTAATTATCCATCAGCCAGCTTCCCTCTTATTAATTAGTACTCAAATTTTAGCAGCAGCTTGAACCGGGTCACTGTTCACATGTTGAAACAACAGATGCAAAGGGGTTTGTGAGTGACAGGATAAAAATTAGGCACCATCTTGGCATGAAGTTTGAGAAAGATGTTAAGAAATATCTCTGCATTTCATATTGGAATCTATTCCACATCTCTGAGTACTGTATATACTGTACAAATGCTTCATTTTAAGTCTGCCAACATTGCCTCTCCAATTTGTCAATCCTGGAATTCTTTTTAGTAAGTGCTACAAATGTACGGCTCATCATTGTTATTATGTTCCATTAGAACATTTGCCAGTTTTGAGTTCTGTCAGATAGACGTGATAGCATTTGATGAATCACTGCTGAAATGATCCACCAAACAACATCCAATTTTTTGGAGTGCTTTCTACCAATATTGATAAGTACCTGGGGTTTAAATGCAATGCTGCTTCTACACGCTCAATCATATTGCTTGTTGCAAACATTTAGGATGAGTTTGCTAATGACTACTTAATTAATTGTCTCGGCTCCTACTTTTTTTCTGTCAGTCAAGGATTGCACTAGTCTACTGTTATAATGATACTTTGTTAGAGAAAAGGTGGCACATTCAGTTGCACGACTGATTTGCTAGCCTGTTCCCAACACTGGGGCGCTACAACTACAGCAAATCTTCATTTGTACTTGAGGCTTGCATTTCTTTCATTTGTAGGGTATGTTCAGCATCTAGGTTGATGCAGCAGACAGGTTAAGACTTTGTAAATATGCACACAAACTCCCCTGAGTGAGGGGAGCAATTCGTTGATCCAGAAAATGTCCTGTAGAGCAAAATCTGCAAAGCAGAATGCCTCACCCTGTAAACATACCTCCTCAGATACAGCCTTGTTTAAGTCTTGGGATAGAGAAAGAATCCAAAAGTTAAAAAAAAAAGATGGGGAAGGTACGATGTTGGTGAAACTGGGATATCTCTGTATTCTAGTTGTCGGTAGAGATGAAATTATTTCAACTAAAAATCAGGATTCTTGGATTGATTTCTATAAATCACATAATCTCAATAATAAAAATTTATTTGAGTGGCATGCAGAAAGAAATTAGAGCCTGCTAATATACATACAAAAATGAAGTAAATAAAGAGTTATATTCTACAGTATATTCCAAAAGCAGTGTTTACACCTGGTTGTACTCACAGTTACAGTCAATATATTTTTGTCACTTCCTTGCTACAAGAGAGGATTCTCTTATTTTCTGCTGACCATTTACTCATTTGTATTCATTTCCCTTCCCTGTGCACTAGAAAAGACCTTAGACTTATGATGTCAATTTACTGTATTACCAATGTGCCTAGGAAACCCAGTGAAGGACCAGTCTCCTGACTGGTGAGGTCCTGCCCACTAACAGGTGAAAAAATGGACTCTGACCTAAAACACTTACTACCTGAATTTAAGGCAGCATCAGTGCAAGAACATGAGAAGAGGACAGAGAAAGGAATCAGCCTTGTTTTCTGTAACAGAGAGGGAGGAACCAATCAAGGGATGAATAAGAATCACTTTTCACATTTCTTCAGGAGGCAGACCTTAGAGAGGTAGGAGAATCATGAGAGGTTCAAGAGGTCAAGAAAGATGGCATTTTAAGAGTACAATCAACTGTGCTGAGAGAGCCTCAGCTCATACAGAATAAAGACAGACTTAAAAAATAAAATACAGAGGCTAACACTGCACCATTTTGTAGTGAGTCTGTTAATTCAGTACATCTTGAAACATGTTAGGGCTAAAAAGTGTAAAAAAATAACAAGATAGCAGCCACATCCAGAAAAGTCAGATTTTTCCTTAATGTTGATTATGAAAACATTTGATAACTTTGCTTGTTTTAAATCCCAGTGCTTTATTTGGAATATACCTGAAATTATCGCAAAATGAGATCTATTTGACTTAGATGTTGAGGAAATCACAAACCTTTGTAAAAAATTAAGTGCCCTTCTGTCCATTCTTTACTTAAAATAATAAAGTAAAACTGTGTTAGATCTCTAAGCTGTATTATTACTCTTTCTGTAGTTAATTCTTCCTACTACCCATCACTTTGCTATTTTAAGTAATAAGCCTTCCATGAGCAATCTCATTTCTTCCACTATTATATTACCTCTTTTCTGGGGACAAAACTATTTAGTCTTCTGCATTATGGAAGGAATTACTTCTGTTTTAAAGGTCTTGAACTGACATAAATAAATTTGCCATATATCTGCAGTGCAATGCATAGCAGAATCAGGAACACCTCTTCTGAAAACCATTTTTATCCCCAGTCCCAAGCTTTAAACCCATAAGCTTTTTGTTTTGTTGGTTTTTTGGGGCTTTTTTACCAAGAAGTACTTACAATTCTTTTCAAGCACTGCCTAGCAAAGAGTATAGAAATAGAGACTGCAAAGAAAATGTCTTCAAAGAAATAATAAAGCTTCCCCTGTACAGCTACCTCAGACAATTAAAATATACCACTGGCTTCCCCAAATAGTTCTGCCAGATTTTAAAGCTACTACCCCCTGTAATTCAACTTTTAGAAATTTCCCTTCAACAATCAAATTATACCTCCTTTCTCCTTTATACACAAGGAGGTATAATTTTTACTTCTATTTCCTGATATAACTTCGTCATGCTGTGTAGTCATCCAAATCACATCTGAAGTGCTGTAGGTTGTTGAAATAAGATAGAAAACTAAGAGTTCTTACCCACTGGTAGAGTGTCTCAAGGCATCCCCTGAAGTTCCTCAGCCATGTTTTTTCCTTTCTCCAAATCCCTTGCTGGCTAGGGCTCTCTCATTGATAAATGGCATGTTTAAAACAGGTACAGACTCTGCAGTCACCTAACAGCCTACCTCTCCACAGTCCCATTCAGCTGACATTCCATCTCTCAGCTAAATACTTCTGACTTTTACTTGCAGCTTTGCCTTTTGCTATTTGTTTTCTCCTTATTCCTTGTAACATCTTTTACACACTTCTCCTATTTTTCCTAACTTTTTCCTCATATTTTCTGGTCTGCTGCCCAACAGCTCATTAGTAGGTATGAGTCTGTTATGACACAAGTGTGATGTCATCAGTAATGTTAGCAATAGAGGCAGCCTTGGAAATCAGAGTAACTGGGCCCTGACTCTGCCTCTAGGTCTGATCTAATCCAAGATGATAGGTCATTCCCTGGGACCTTTGGATCAGCCAGAGCTACCTGACTGTTGGTTTGGATTTCGTGTACTTTCACTCAGCATGTGCTACACTCTCTTCCTTCCTTTAGCTTTTTCCCTGTGTTAACCAAGACAACGAATGTTGTTTCAAATCCACAGAGACGAATGCACTTTCCATCTGCTTATAGTCATGGCAAGGGAAGAGAAGCTATATTAACATGCAACAAGTTCAATGTGAAATACAGCAGTGGTGTAGGTAAGAGTGCAGCATTTTTGGTAAATGTAGTAATATTGTCAAATCTGCACAAAGTCAAAAGGGCGTAGAAGATTGTGGACCATATCTTAGAAAAAACCCCAGTAGTTATACCTAAAGTATCATCTTCCCCTGCCTTGCATAGCCTGTCAGCATTGTAAAGACTTGACACAGCAGCCCAAATTAGTATTTTGAAAGTGGTCTTAATATCCTTCTGCATCCGACTGAGTTTTTGGACCTATCTGCCTGTTTAGCTTTTGCAAGAAAACCTTACAACCTAGAAACACACCTTATGCTAGCAAAAGACCACTTATACCATTCCAGTGGCAGTAAAACACACAGCAGTTCCCCTCAAAGTGTGAAAAGATCACATACTTCACCAATACAAGATCTTCAAAACTTTCAAGCACAGATAAAAGCATGAAAAAAAAATACTCTTTGAGCTAGGTGAAGGAATGATCAAAGTTCCCTGAACATAGAAATGGTTCTGTCATAACCTCAATCTTGGGCTGAAAAGATCTGAAGGTAACAATCACCTGTATCTGCACATGGGTTTACATGGTATGCTCCATACAAATATGGTATCTTCAAAGAACATTGAGTAATAAGGCAGAGCATTTGAGAACTAGAAAATGTCAATATAGTAGAATTTTTATCGTAAACCATCAGAAGATATAGCTTCTATTAAATAATTCATGCAATAATGAAATTAGTTGAGGGAGTAAAGTTGTCTCTGATAGCTTATTAAAGAGACTGCAAGCAAGCAACCTTATCTTGCCAAAATATGACCACAATTTAAAATCTGGGCAAAGATGATGTGTGGAATGTACCTGGGGAAAAAAAAAAAAAAAGGCAATTACCACGAGGTCAATAAATACTCTTTTTTCATATGGTAACAAACGCAAACCACAAAAGAATAGGTGTACAATCATCCAGGAAATATTTCCATCGGAAGAAGATTTGGATCTCATGCCCTCAAGGAGAAACTAACACCTTGTGAAAGATAAAATGAGATGAGAAATTACCTTCTGAAATACAAATCTGTTGCTAAAATGTAAATAAACAAAGTGCTTTGCCAATTTTATGATCCAAAAGAAAGGAAAAGAAAAAACGAAATCTGAAAGGTAAATTGAAAAGTGCCTAAGAATTAAGTAGCAGATTGCTGGTGTCTGAATATGATGTACACTGAAGCTAATGCCTTTGCAACAGCATGCTTAATAAGAGACCAGTTTGCAATAAAAATATATCTTCATCTTTATGTTCCCTTAGATTCATTTTTAAAAATACTAATTTTTCATTATAGACAAGTATGTCACTGAAAAAATCTCAGGTGGAAGGAAAGAGTCTTCCATGCATAGTGCTTGACTTGGATTAATATCCATCAAGTTCGTCACTTACTCAACTTTGGTTGTTCACGGGGCATTAAGCTGGACACCACTGACATTTTAAAGGATTTCCCAAGGTTTTTATAAACTGTCTAGAAGTTTAAAGAATCTGTTTTTCTCTCCCTAACTATGGTTTTTATCTCTCTAACTATTTTATGGGGTTTAATATCCCATAAATTTCCTTGCATAATCAGAGTAGATTGTTTGCTAATTGCGGAACAGTTGCAGTTGCAAAATGTGATGCAGATGAGTGATATATGGATGACTGAGGTCCACAGACATTTTCTCTCTTTACAATCTATTTCTTTCAGAGATAAATACAGAACCCAGGCATTTAATGTAATAGATGGGACAAATAATCTTCCCTATCTTCAAATGCCAAAGACCAAAATAACAACAAAAAATCCTCACAAAACTTGGATTGTTTGGAAAAATATCTGATGTGTTGAATGTTTTGAGACTGAAACTTTACCACACTATATTTCCTTTTATACCACTTGTATTCAGCACTGCAGCAATCTTACTTTAAAGAATTCAAGGTTTGTAGCAACAACAGCCCATCTTCAGCAGTCAGGAAACAGGGAACAGTCTGTCTCTATTTCAAGAGAGAAAGGCACAGGAAGAATTAACTGTATTTAACTGAATTCTATTATTAGCCAGTTTATCACATTTAGAGAAGATACTGGCAATTCCTGACCTGTAAGACACAAATAGAACAGGGTAATTTATTTATATTTTGGGAAAAGGAATTTATTCTTTTTCTGGGTCTGAGCCACACACAAATGAGGAGTATGTTTAATTAATAGTTTCTATCAAAAACAGTAAAAAATCCTATGTCAGAAAAGTTCACCTCAATGTTTCTTAGATTTTTAAGGGCTAAGAATTGGATGTATATTTTGGTGCAAAGCAAGAAAGAGAAAAGATCTTTCCACCATTAAATAAAAGAACACATTTCTTCAGGGATGAAAACATGGCTGTTTTACCTCCCTCAGTGTGGTTTTACCCGGAAGTTTTAAGGCCAACCTTTACCGTCTTTTTAAGCCGTTGACTATTTCACAAGACATTCAAAGCAGAAAATTTTAAGACAGTACCGGCAGTGAGGAAGATTTCAGTATAAGTCTCTTCCACCTCAAGTGTGTGTCCTGAGTGTTTGAAATATTTAAATGATGATAGCACTTGGACTCTAGTGTTAAATTTTGGCTTACTGAAATTAAGTACAACAGGTAACCTTTGGCAGATGTATTCAGATTTCAGTAGCACCAGTAAACTGAAAAAGCCTGAAAAATGCAAATAACTAGAAGTCCAAATATATTTCATATAGCATGGTTATAAGCAAAATTAATTTGTTCATTAAATCTTCTTTTATACTCTGCCAGACATCTATTATTGAAAAATTGCTCTCATACTTATGTAGTTGTTTAAATCCTTTCTTGAACTCAGGCATTTATTTTAAAATCATATAAACTGTGTGTTCCACAATTTATATTTAAAAAGAAATTACTTTCTGTGGACTTGTCTGAGCTGAAATGTAGATGATTAGCTTGAAATTAATAATATTATGATGTAAAGGTAACATATTTTTATTGGTATAATATGTTTCTTCAGCAACAGCTGTTACTTGTTAAGTCAGTGTTTCTCAAGAAAATTGAGAAGTTTTGTTAATCAAGAATACTGTTTACCATTGAGTTATATTATGCCTTTATGCACAAGTGATGACAATTTCTACAGTGACAAAATAAATGTTTGTTTTCTTCAAGTAAAGGGACAAATGTGGCCCTAACTTGTCAGGCCTTTTATAAGCAAGACAACTCAAAACTTTTATTTGTTTGCAGCAGAAATGAGTACAGCTTTGTAATATATTTTACCATGTCAACTAATGTATTAAAATATCCTGCAAGTTATGCAGAACAGAAAAGCTAACTGCAAACTTTAAAAAAAAAAAATATTGCCTGAAATTAATTGTAGCATATTTTATGCAACGTCTAGTATACCTGAAAATAATAAAAGTCATTGTCTACTCCCAGCTACCATAAACTGAGTACTGGAAAAATCACCAATAGTTAGAGTTCCTTGATTCAAACACTTGAGTTTTAACACAATTTATACCTGCATGATTGTTTAAAAGAATTGTAGCTTAAACTGTTAAAACTGTTAAAATTATTTCAATCTGTTGTAATTTGAGCAGATTTTGGCTCTATTAAGATCTTTCCATGGTGGAAAACTTGGTTTACTTATCATATATGCTTGCTTCCTCTCTGCTTCAGACTGCAATTTTTCCAATAATGCCAAGACCCATGTGTTTCCCTACACACTCCCTTATCCTTTCATTCTCTACCTTGTTTTCATACCTGCTTTCTGCTTTTTCACACTTGACGCATATTTTAGATCCTGCTCTGACTCTGCAAAAATCAGAGCCAAGCAAACCATTGATCATGGAGACTGTACCTGCAACAAACATCCTCAGGAAAGGCCTGGTACAGCTCTACCTTCCCTTTTCAATTCCAGATAAAAATAAAGCCATTTGGAGGATACCTGCACCTTCTATAAATAAAGTTGCTGTGATTCCTCTGAGCTTCACCCTTCTGACCCTGCAGCTAAGGAGGAGCTACTACTTTTCTCCATCCCCAGGCAGGGCTTCCATGGAAAGGGTGCCTGAGAAACCTAGTTCAAAGATGTGCGTGCTTCAGGGTTTCCTTAGAAATACAGGCTCTGGATATCTGTGTTAGAGCTTTCAGGTGCCTGCTTCATGGGCACCAGTCCTTCTGCAAACAAGAGTGTTTTCTTTGTTTGTAATTTCTTTTTGAAAAAGCCCATTCAGATCTGTCACAGTAATTTGGCATTTTCACTATGCCTTCAAGCTTAACATCAACCACTTCTGCACTTTGGAAGTAAAAGCCAGACACAAAGATTTTCACAATGCTCTCAGGAGTTTGACGGGAGGTTGGGTTGATTGCATTTTTTTTTTCTGCCTAATCATGTTTTTTTAATACCTGAAGTGCTCCTAACACAGAAGATTATGTTTAAGCTAGAGTACATGGAAGAATGCTTGGAAAGCCCCACAGAAACATAAAAGAAGATTGTTCAAGGAGCAAGAGGGGAAGGCATAAAAAACTTGGTAGAGACATGAATTCCTGACCAAATGAGGCCATGTGTCTTATGTACAGAATGCTTAATATCCAATACACTGGGCAACTGCTGCTTAGGGAAACATCTAAAACTGTGAACATCTTTATTACAATAAGTGACCTTTCTCCAGATTCTAGTAGAACGGTGCACAGAAAAGAAAATTTCGATGTTTATTTCTATATCTATATTCGTAATGTTTTTATAACGCTTGTGTTTAGAAGTAAAAGCATATCTTGAAAAATCTTTTTATTTTTTGGTGCAGATATTTCATATTCTGTCAAGGTATGTTCAAGGGATTGTCTGTACATTTACTGGAACCTCAGTGGTGCTGTTTTATCATATCCAATATGTGTGTATGCAGTAGAAATACATTCAGCTACCTGGTATTATGTAAGGTGCATAGTTGGCTCATACGCTCTTGCTCTATTTAAACATTAATAATACACACACACACTATGCGTCTAATATCAAATATGGATGTTTTAATGGAATGTCTAAATCTCAGACATGAATGCTCAAATCAGCACTTAGATCCACAGAGTGGGCATTTACACATCCAAGTGTCCATGTAAGCACCCAAAGGTGCAATTTGGACATCCTATTAAGATGACCATATTTGAAAATTAGGCTGACTTCCCGGCATTTTTGGCAACATGTAGTGCAGGGATTCTGGCAGAAGTGCAGAGTTTTAATTCTACTACACTAAGGTGTGATGGATTGTTTGTTAGGTTAAAAAAAAAAAATTGCTGTTCTAGAAATAGATTTTGCTCTACTTTTACTTTCCATGTTTTATACGGTCTTGTAATTGGGTGCTGAGATACCAACTGAACACTGCTGCCTGAAGTCCAGTATCCTCAAGGAAAAGAAGTTCTAATGTCTCAGGGCATATATTGAAGTTTGTCATATTTTAATATGGAGAATTATAAAAGGCACTATCGCAGGGTGATGCAAGTTCAGCCCCCACTGAAGCAAAGGAGTTAAATAAGCTCTCTGTTTTATGGACCCTTAAATGGTGAGCGATGATCTGGGTTGCATGTTATGTGTACAGCTATGAAACAATATATGCAACATTTTTCTAATTCTCTCTAGAATCTGAGTCAAAACTTGGAAGTTCAGTAACCTCATTGGAGCAAGAGCACCATAAAAGCCCCTGACAGACAACTGAAGTCAAAGTAGACGCATTAAGATTATTCACCACTTTGGAATATTTACAAAAATGATCACAAAAGTATTGTGAGTCATTTTAAAAATATCTCCCAATTTTATCATTTTATAAGGAAAAGAAGCCTTTTTTGGCCATGAAGTGTAAAGCTTTTCTTAAGATAAGGAAAATTGCTCAAAATGAATAATTCAAAGTCAAAACAGAAGTCATCAAGAAAAGAAAGTCTGATAGTTTCTAATGAGATGTACTTTTTTACTTCCATTTTATTTATGAACACAGAAGTACCTGCCCTGTGGCAGCCATGCCAAGACTTAGCTAGGTTTCAGATACTCTTAAAGCAAACCTGAGACAATGTGCCATTTTGGGGCTCGACACTTTTAACACAAGCCACCAATGTATACAGCAAGCTATTGTTTTAAGCTTCTCTTCCAGTTCTGGTGAAGCACTTACAAGCTTGAGAGAGGCAATTTCTTTTTCCCCATATCATAAGGGGATAAAATATATTAATCCTCCCACAAACCTTGCTTGTACTAGAACTGTGTATTTCACAGCTTCTGTCTTGTCAGTCTAATAGGCATTTGTAAGATAAAGCCTCTACCTTAGATTTTGCATGTTTTTCTATGGTTAGAGCCATTAATGATCCCAAGAATTTCCCAGTGGGCACTCACAGTTTCTATCCCACATTATGGGCTCCATCCATTTCAGTGCTCTGCAGTTCACTTTAAGGTTGGTATTGCTCACTTTAATATAGGTGTATGCTTTACAGAAATAAAGATGCCATTTAAAATATTATATGTTGGAATGAAAGCTCTGCTTTAGGAATTCTCTCTCTCTTCATCTTAGTGTAAAGCAGAATAACATACCATAGAGAGGAATGATGAAACATGCAAACATTTGACCTAAGGAAAGCCTTCATGTTGCAACAAAATGTCCTCAAATCCCTCAGAGGTTCCTATTTTACAGTCAAACGATTAGGCAAAAATAACCTTGAATGACTTCAGTTAATTACAATACAGTTATGATGAATGTGCCCCATTATGAAGACAGAATTATTAAATGAAAATTACTTCTGCCTAAAATGCAGCTTTTCTGTAAAAGATTATTTATTAGTTTTCCCACAAATACTATCAAAGAGAAAAAAGTCACACCCTTTTCTCTATAAACTTTTGTCTCTGTTTCCTGGTTCTTCAGTTTTGTTGTTTGAGTGTGCACACATATGTATGCCTATATAGAAGTCAAGATCAGAAAAAACTTTTGCAACTTCTGTGCTTAGTCCATTGTGCTCATGTGGTCCATGAAAGCCTTCAGAACTAAACTGGCCAAGGAAATCTTACATTCGAGTCTGGCCTCTATCTACATTCAAAGGGTCTTCTATGCAGTTTTGAACAGTTTTTTTGCTGGGATTTTGTCAAAATATTTCCGCAGTACTTTAACCTCTTTTCACTCAATAAAGCTGTTAATAATGCTACCTCATATTTTAACTTCCTGATATAAAATGTGAACTTCTGCAACTCGAATCTTACATCAGAGATGATCAAATAACCTCTAATATTGATACCGTTCCTCTGCGTGGCACCATCATGAGGTAACTCCAGACTAAAATTCTACATCATAATTAAGAACTGGATTGACACACTTGAATCTTTTTTGCACATTGCCATTTAAGACTTATGTTTGTTGATGACTATTTCTCCTAGCCAAACATACCCCATGTAGGTTTTACTCTCCACTGCATATGTCTTTAAATCTTACACTGGTCAATAGAAGCTTGATGCCATACAGTACGACCTATGCCTTATAAATATGGCGTTTACATACCATCAGATTTAGGGAATGAAAGCTCATTTCATGAGTAAGTTTAGTGCAGTAGGTTTAAATAATACAATGGAAAATCTCATGTAGTTGTTCAGTCCATCCATAGCTTGCATGAGTTTCGGACTTCTAGTGATCTGCAAAAGGAAATCCAGAAATAGCTATGTAAATAACAGTGATCTACCCCAGGAACTACATGACAATGTGCTCATAGATTTCTGTGAGAAGTGAACAACCCCTAATATGTGAGAATTAAACTGAACATTCCCTAATGTGTCAAGGCCAGTGTAGAATTAGACAAAATAATTTTGGTAATTCTTGGTCCACTGCATTGTAGTCCCATACCCCACATTTGCAACTCCACATACCTCTGATTTTCCAGCTTGTTTCTTCTTGTCCTTCTGCCTACATTCACTACAGCATGTAATAACAGAGAGGAGAAAGGTAAAAACTATTATGAAAAGCAATATTCTAAAAATAGAACCAATTTCTAGTAATTTTGAACATTTTCCTTAGGTGAAAAATAATTCAGTATTTATTGTATTTTGTGTAGCAAAATGTCAGGATAATTGCTTTGAAAAAGAAAAAAAAAAGATTAGAATCAAGCACTAGAAAATATTTCCTCCTTAAGAAAAAACCACAGCTTGCACCTCCTTCTGTGGTTCATACATGCTTTTCCCTCCTCACAGACCATTTCTTTTTCCCACTCTACCTCACTGCCTGAAGAAACTGAGAGTAGGACAGAAAGGACATTTTGCAGAGCAGAACATTATGAAGGGAATCCCAAATGCTTACAGGATTACCAGAAGCGTGACAACTGTCTTTGTTCCCTTAAAACTTGCCCCCTGAAGTAATCTGTAATTTTCCCTTTATCAATATGCCATTTTCTCCCACTGCTCTGAATACAGATGTAGCTAGAATACTTTCAACAAATATGGTCACTACCTCACTGAAGTCTCTGCAGGCAAATATTAAATTGCCCCTAGTGAAAAAAGATCCACTCTTTGTTTCTGGTTTCCTTAAATATGGCAGTGGGAGAAACTGGGGAAACAGAGCAGAAAAGCAGGCTAGAAGAGAAGAAGCAGGGAACAGTGTAATTGGGTAAGGTGTCATGGGAAAAAAGGAGAAGGACAATATGTGGTAAAGGAACTGAAGTATAATGAAGGATGTAGTGAATGAGTAAGAAACAGAAAACTTGGAAGCAAGGAAGAAGAGAGAGAAACACTGGAATGCAAGAGGGTGAGGGTGGGTGGTGGGTGGGGGGTGGAAATGCCAAGTTCTAAATTTACCGTAGAGAGGTTGATGTGTAGATTTTTTTAAATAATTATGTGGGTTTTGACTGCCAGAGGGACTCTTGACTCTTAAGTCAGTTTAAGACTAAACTTAACATTACTAGAAGAGGGGATTCAGAAAGTCCAAGTACCATCAAAGAGCAAGACTCACACTTCCTTATACCCAAAGCTAGTATTAAAGAAAATTGGGAAGTACAAAAAATTTAGACAAAAAGATACAGTGAAATCAATATTAAGACTAAGAAAGTTCTGTACAAAACACATTATAGGCTGAAAAATCAATTTTGGAACTTTCAAATGCACTGTAATGAAATATTGCAGACAAATGGAAGAATACTCCCAACCATGAAAGTGTGAAATACCACCTTTATATATATAAAGAGCTACAGTATTCCAATAACTGAGAAATACTTACTTTATCAACTAACATTAGGAAGACAATAAAATATCTCTATACCATATCAAGTAATATTACAGCGACTGGTAAATATGTGCTTAGAGAGTATTCGATGAAATAACTACTGGAGAAAGAGAAACAGAATTGCCAGAACTGGCAAAAAAACCCATATACTTGTTTAACTAACACTAGGAAAACTGTGAAATACAGTGGTACACTTATGGAAACACAATGAACTGAAAGACATACAAAACCTAATCTTGCTTTCCCTTGAACTGAAGTGATACAATTCAAGAGAATGGAGTTATTCTGGATCCACTCACTGGTAAGCAAAAGAAGAATTTCTCTGATTTAGTATATATTATTTAGTCTGTAAGAAACAATAAAAATAATTTTGGAAGCTAAAAATACCTGCTAAGCATACAATAGAGTTCAATTTTGACAAATTTTAATGGCCCCTCCATGAATCTTCCTCAGACAGCTAGATTGTGAAAAGTCTGTGAAGTAGCTGAACTTCCTCCAAACAGCAATTGTTTTTCTTAAACAAAAGTTACTGTTGTAGACCAAATAGAGTCATTGTGAGACTGTCTTGTGTGTTCCTTACAGCGAATTAAAGTGTCGTATTTTGTGGCAGTGCAAATGGAAGTGCCAATAAGTAGTTCTCTTGTCCTAGTTAGGAAAGAATGCATTCAAGGGTGACTACTCCATGTGCTGGATCTGAACTCTGGGTGTTCTATGAGGATAGAAAAGTGTAGTGAAAAAAATTATAATTTGGAGGCTATATTGTCAACTCTGGCAATTTTTATTGAGGGCTTTGTGCTCTGTGATTTTCCTAGATCTCCTCTCCTGAACTGAAGGTATTATGTGAAAATTTTTTCTTTGTCCTTTTAAAAAAATGCCTTGTCCATACCATTACACAAAATATTTTAAACACAAATCCTAATACACAAAAAAACAGAGACAAATATAAAAAATAGCCAAATGTACTCTTTTTAAGATGATGCCATGATTTTTTGGGAACAAACGAATAATAATCCTGACTGCCTATTTTTGGCATCATGCTTTCCTTCCCTCAACATGTTATAAAAATTCTCACTTAGGGAACTTGTTATGATTGATAACTGGACTCAAATTATAGGAAGCACTTGCGTGGAAGGGAAGCTGTACTAGTTTCTGGAACACATTATTTCTTATTAAATACAGGTTGTTTTTCTACTTGCAGTTATTGGCAAAACTGTCCATGTTTCTGCCTATGTAT
The DNA here is from genome assembly GCA_013397775.1 of Eulacestoma nigropectus. Taxonomy (NCBI): domain Eukaryota; kingdom Metazoa; phylum Chordata; class Aves; order Passeriformes; genus Eulacestoma; species Eulacestoma nigropectus. Next base: position 4,009,696 of record VZTE01006235.1, on the reverse strand, counting down.
AAATAATATGATCTTTTAATTACATACTTTTCCTGTTGTGTTACATGGTCCAATCGTGGGGAAAAATTATAAAACAGGAGGTGGCAAAAAGTTCCTGCTCACGATACAATGTCTAGTCAGACATGGATGTAGGCAAATCTATCTGACCTTAAAGAAAAACAGAGTTCAGTATTAGACATGATTTCCAGCTCCTTATTCCCAAATTGTTGTGATTGAGAAATTTTGTGTCACAGTTCAGTTCTCCAATCAGACTGAAGAAGAGCTGAGACTGCAAGGGCAGCAATGTTCATTTCAATACATATTAGGCTTAACACAATCCACAAAATTCAACTGTGTTTGAAAAGACTTTTTAAAACCTTTATTTTTGCCATATTCATGAGACCCCTATAGAGCGGAAAGAAGCAGCAGAAATCTGGACAAAGGGGAAAAGATTTTCCATAGAGAGAAGTGATATCAGTACATTAAGAGATACAAAGTTTTTCAGGAGCTAGCAGAAGAAATTAAAAACTGAAGGTTTGTTATGAAAAGGAAGATGCAGGGAACAGCACAGGCAATGTTTAAATTTAAAAAAGGTGCCCCTAATCTAGCATTGCTTTGTCTGTGCTTCCTAATGTTGATTCTGACAACAGAACTTAGGTGTCCTAAGAGCACTCACAGGTATATTTCTTCCTCTCGGGGCATCCTGATCCAAGGGACTAAAGCAGCTTTTAGAAAGAAATATTTCCTTTCTAGCATGGGCAGCAACAGGTTGTTTGTCACCTGAAGCATTCCCTCACAAGCATAGTAATGCAGAATACCCAGATTTCCCAGAGAATATATCTTCTGGTAACGCTCAGGAGTAAAGAGCTGCTTGTTAACTAGATGCTGAAAGACGGAGACTTGATGAGGAATTATCAGGAGTGGGAAATTTCCCACTCAATTTCTTCAGCAAAAGAGAGCAAAAGAAGATGGGAAGGAAGTCAGTGGGCTCACCTAGAAGTGGGAGCTCCTCACTCTGCTGTTCCCAATTAATGCAGATGAATGCCTGAGTCCTCATTGCTCAGCCTCCTTGCTAGTGCTGCTCCTTTTCAGGCAGCTCAGCAGCCAGGGTGAAACTGCTCTGTAACACAGTGGAGAAAAAGTCACCAGGAGCATGGAAGAACAAGGCTTAGGTCCCTGCTTCACACTATTTTAATTGCACAGAAAAGAACAGCTCCCCTGAAGTAGAAAGAGCCCTCTCCAGGGAAAATTCAAGATATGTGAGGGACATTTGGAAGGTCAGGATCTGAGTCTCCAGTCTGAACGAGGCCAGGTGTTTTGAAAAACTCCCTTGTCATAGCAGTGTTGACCAGCTTTGTCGCTTTTGTCATTGTTTCTACCCTGAGCCTGCAAAACCTTTCTCCAAAAGGTAGGATGAAAGAGAAAGTTTCCACTGCAAGTTTTAGGCTTGATGAATCATTCTGCTATGATGAAAAGCCACTTTGTCACAAAATTCCTGGCTAGCTCCAGTGGTGATACTATTGTCTAGCATATCTGTCAGGCAGCCCTTCTAATTAAGCTATTTTTGTAGAAGACTCTGGGTATAGTTTGTGAATCACAAATCTTGTGACTCTAGTTCCATATCAACACTGGGAAATTCTCCCAGAGGGAAATCATAATACTGTGCTGTACAACCCAAAATTGCTATATAAAGCATCTACTCTTCCATATTGGAACAGACTGCTCTACTATCACAGCAGTCTTTCATTTCCCTGAAAATATGGAATAAAAAGGAGACGTCTTTGTATGATCAGAGAGCCATTTGATCAAAGCTTTTCATGTGTTGCTGGACATAGAAGTATTTCATAACATAGCAGTTGGACATATTCATGTAATACTTCAGAAAATGTAAAGTGAACAGCAAAGAAGTCTGATGTTTATTTGAAGGGCAGACGATGGATGTAAAACCATGCCAAACCATCATGTCAGCACTGCCTGGAGGGTTTAGTTGTTCCCTGACTTCTACACCACTTTTGCTCTATTAACAACGCTTGAGTGATAAAGCGGAAGAAGAGTTTCAGGTGAAACTAACGTTATCCTCTAACTCTGGTGCACATCATCAGGAACAAGAGTTGGTTTGCTGTAATACCACCTTCTCTGAATTTGTGTCTTGCCTCAGGTTTGCTCCTGCTTTCAAAGTGGCTGGCAACAATAATTTTAAAGTATTACTTCAATTTTTGTGATTATCCTTATTGTTTTTCCCTTCCCAACTCATTTCCAGGGTCTCCTTCAGCCGCTAGGAATAGGTCACCCATGTGTTCATGGTTTACCGTGCAAGCTTCATGGGACAACTGCTATTTTTTTTCCTCTGTTGTTTCTTTCATTTTAAAGGATGGCATGCACCTCAAAGAGATAGATAAAGCTCAGAAGAGAAGAAAAACACTTAAATGGATCTCTGATCACTATGTCTGCACTGTTTTTGTCCATCTCTACATCTTGCTGAGCTCTGTTTTACTGTCCAGCCATGCCAGTACAAGGCACACAATCAACAGCATGGTGGAAGTATGTGTGTCACAGCAACAAGCCCTTTCACATGTTGTGCCTGAAGACTGCTCAGGAATTGATCAAAATCAAGAGAAATAATTTGATTAGTATTCATTAGTTTCTCTTTTTTCACAGTCTCTTTTAAATCCTGCCCTACTGGACAAAATAGCACAACTTAAAGTTAATAATCCGAGATGCCAATCTTGTCATGCAGAAAAAAATTCCTTGAAAATACTTGTAGCTTCCACCAAACCTCTTATTTCCTCTTCCTCAGAGAGCTACCAAGTCAGAAGGAAGTGATGAGAGCAAATTGTTAAAAAGGGAACAGCACACCACTTGGCATCAAATAGTGTGTGCTGAGCTTGGCATTCACAAAGGAGAAAAATACACACAATCTAAGCATGTATTTCCAAGTGATGATATATAATGTTTTTTTGAAACTGTTCATAAAAAGATATTCATGCATGATACCTAGCTTCTAATCAAATAAAAATGCTTGAAATTTGTAGCCTGAAAACTTGAACTTTAAAACAAAAAATATTCAGGTGTGGGAACCTGAAGTTAAGAACCCAGCAGATCTTTAGGTGTTCAGCATCTTAGAGGGTCTTTTTCCTAAAGAAGAAACTGAGGACACTAGTGAGGACAGAGGGCACCAATCAAGCTCTCTTGTTGTCAGTTTCTGATACTTTTTTTTCTTCCTCTAACAGGAAATTTACTTTTCAAGTACGGATATGCCATTTCAGTTCTACAGCTGAAAAATGCATGTATTTGTTGAAAGCTACCTGGGAGTTAAAGCTGTCCTGGGCTCTGTGTTTGGATATACAGATTAATTTTGCATTTTTAAGGATATCCATTACTATTTGTTCTCATTATAAGGAAAAAACACAGTTTTTCAATACCTGCTACTGCTATGCAGTTCCTGAAACTGTTATGAGTATACAACAAATATCTGAATAATTTAGAAATTGATGCAGTTAAATTTGGAGCTGAAATTTAAAACTCCTTAAAACTGAAAGAAAATTTTCCCGGAAGTTCAGAATCATGTATAAAGTTGGCAATATAACTTGGTTCTAAGTCTCTGTCTGGATGGTATTTTCTCCCGCATACAGGCTTCTCTGGATCTGGGTCTGTGTACAGACAATAACATTATTAACAATTTCCTTTTTGATTCCATACAAATTTCACTTCTGTATACCTTTTCAAAGGAACTTACATTGACACTTTACATTCAATACCTTACAGGCATACCAGGTCACAAATTCTGCTTTCAGATTTTGTCTCTATAATCAACCATATTTTGAAAGAAAATAAGAAGAGATTAATACAAACAACTGTTATTTGAAGGTTCTATAGTTCTCTTGAAAATGCAGTATTATCACCATTTGAAGCACTTTTCCATAAACGTTACCTAATTATCTCCCACCAGTCAATTTTAACTCAGAAGCATTGCTCATCTCAGAAGAGCAAAGTGAAACTTGAAATCAGAAAAATTGGGTGCTTTCAGATGTTACTATAATAACAAAATCCATAGGCTGTTCTTTTAGAGAATCATCAGAGGCCATAAAACTTAAGAAGCAGCCTGGGCCTCTTTTTAACTTGCACTGAATCAATGCACCTAATCAGTGACATTGTACTTAGTGGTGGTACCAGGAGAATTCCGGCTGCTTTGACTGAGGGGCTTTTTTTTTTTTGCTTTTAATTTTTTAGATTTGGTGCTCACTTCTTGGTGAATCTCAGGAGGAGGAGTGAGATGCAGATTCACATAGGCTACAGGTATACATATATAAATTTGTACATGTACTTGCAAATGTAAAATCTCAAAGTTTTTGCAATACCACAAGTAAAGATTACTTCACAGATTTCCCTAATGTATGGTCTGATGTAAATCCCAGCTGCTACAGAATATAAGCCAATCAAGTTCCTTCCTTAATACAGTTGACATTGCTTATTGCTATATAGGAGACATTTCTTCTCCTACATCATCTTCCTCCCTGCAGCACTGTGCTTCTATAGACTTAGTGCTGTTGGAGAATTTCAGCTGTAAGTCTCTAATTTGTTTACGCGGATTTCTTCAATCAGTGCCGTGCAACTTCTGCAGCACAGCTCTCTAAGCTAAGCTTTGTAAGCTTGCCTCCCATAGCTGATGCCACTTAGCCTGCTGCAAATTGATGTGGATGGCTCTCTCGCTTTGGAGACTGAACATTTTCACCTTCACAGTACACTCAGCTTTCACTGGCCTGGGGCTTAGGAACCTGAGATACATTCTTAACTAGGAAATTCCACTTTGCATTGCAACATGCTGTAATCATGCTAGTAGACTGAAATTTCAAGTATCCTAGAAAATTCCACCTTGTGACTCTTCAGAAGGGCATTGGTTCCAAGAATTAGCACATTTCCCTCATCCCCACTTCATATTAACACTTGAAACTAAGAACAGATTCTTGCTCAACTGATCAAAGTCAAACAAGTCAAGTACAGCAGTAGCTTGTGCATGTTTTCTCTTATTAATTATATGCATAGTAATACTGTATTTATGCAATCATTTTCACACACCCCTTTGGCACTGATGAATGCTTATCAATGTTAACATCATGACAAAAATTACAAAAGCCAGGAAGTTCAGCGGTAGGAGTGGAACTTTGCATTTGCCTTGTGCTACTGCAAAGAAAAACACAGGCTGTGTCCTAGGTCACATCTTCAGCCTCTTGGATTTTGTCAGTTGATGTTACGAGCTTCTAAGCTGTGTTTTTATCTGTGGATTCTTTTTTCTCTTCATGACACTCAAATTTCTGGTGAAAGGATGACACCATTCAATGTTTTAAGAGATCCTAAGATAGAATGATCAGACACCTTATATATCTGCTAGCTCCCCTGGGGTGCTTTATGACCTCTTAGTAAAAATATATGATTATCATTAACCTAGGGTCATTTATTGACCCCCTTAACCTACAAATGTTGCTTTGTACACAGTTGACATCAATGCAGCATAAATTACTGAAGCCTATCCCTGAAGGATTTGTAAATGGCATCAATTCTTTCACTATCTAGATGCCAGCTATCAGGGGGAAATTCATGTGAGAGTTAAAAAACATGAGGTTAATTGAAATTAGCCCTCAACTGAATAAGGAATCTTAAAGGAATTTTGAAGTTCCATTAAGTATGAAAATAATATTTATTCCCATGTGGGAGGCAGAAATTAATCTCAAATAAAGAGCTGCAACTGTATTTCTGCTTTCACTTATCTTCCCATCTTGGTTTTATTTCCACACCCTTGCCGCTTCCTGGGAATTGTTTCTGTGCTGCTTTCCAGTATATTTTTTTCTTTCACCTTCCTTTGTGGTGGATTCCTTGCACTGCTTCATGAAGGAGACTTTTGTTCTGACAATCTCATCCAACAGCCTTTCTAGGGTGGATGTTGCTAGTTGCTCAGTAAGCAAAAAAATGCCTCAGTCTTCTGCTGGGCAAAAAGCTTGTTTTACTGTCATCACATGCATATAAATTCACACTTGCCTTTCTAAAGCAAACAGTGAAATTTATGGGTTATGTTTTAAAAACCTTTATGGAAAAAGTTTACATACTGTAAGACCAAGATCCAGGACAGCTGACAGGCGGTTCTACAAAATGCCTGAGATTAGAGATTTCTGTGGAGAACATTCAGCTATGGGAGAGCAGGAATTGATATTCACTAGAGTTCTGCCACCAGCTTTGCTTTTGAAACAAAAATTTAAATTCCTCATGGAGCTTCATGTTCAAGAGCAACCACAGACAACACATTTCTCTTTATAGTGCTCATTCCTAGAGGGTGGTTCCCAAATTGATTCCTGAGGACCAAAATAATACATGCTGTTGCCATCAAGATGGTGGCAAATTGCCAGTCGGCTTTTCCTCTTTCTCACTGTTAAACTACATTTGGTGACAGAGAAATAAAATAAAATAATATGTTCTTCCTTAAGAGTATGTTTCCATATGACCAACTGCAGTACCCACTGACATGCTTCCCAGTCAGCAAAGAAAGGAAAAGGCAATCCATGAAATCTTCTGTCTTTTAACATGCAAACAAAGCAATTGAAATATTTGAAAACACCGGTAACAACAATTCACTGTAGGCAATCTGGTTTTCACTAGGGCTTGGGTACCAGCGTGGCAGGCACCTCATGCCCGTTTGGTGGAACAAGTCATCTGCTGCAATGCAACAAACCTCAGCTCTCCACAGGCACATAAAACTCACTTGCACTACCATGTATTATTTTAAAATAAACTAGAGATTGTGTTTTATATTATCCTTCCTTTTGGATTTTCTAACAGTGTTGTCCATGATTGGCAGATCCAGAAAGACAAACTAGATGGGAAAAGACATAATTACAGATGGGAGACATAATTTTTTGTGAGGGAAAAAACTCTGAATGGTACTGTCATGAACAATGAGTTGGGCCCACTGTAATGTTAGAAACAAGGATGGTATAAACACCAACAGTGCATTAATGCCTTTCTGACACAACCTTTGAGTATGGTTCAGGGAAACCTGTCCCTGGGATTTCTGAGAGGAAGGGAACAACAAATAATGGTCAAACAAAATTGCACTTAGATACCTTCAAACTGTTTTTTAAGCAGGCTAAGGTTGTTACAGTATTTTTAGACTGTTTACTGGAGGTGACTTAATGGAGATTTTCACTCTTTTTTAGAGCTATCTTCCCTTTTCATTGCTACATCACTTTTTTTCTCCACCTCTGCTCTGGTACAGAACTGTACTGTCAGTTCTCTGTTCATCCTTTTATGTCATCATTTCTATCTCTTGCTATATATACATCCTGATCTCTCTCCTGCTCAGTAACCTACCTCTTTGTTTCCACCCTTTGTTCCATCTATCTTTTTGATGGCTGACATCATAGAATTTGACAAGACTGACATAAGCCACAGTGGGATTCATCTTAATATTATTAAAAAAATTCCAAGTGCAAAATACATTCCCAGAATATTTTAATCACAATATTTTAATTGATGTGTTACTCTGAAGGCATAACATTTAATGCTGTAAGAGTTCATATATTTAGTCTTAAATTACATTAACAATTAGTACCATAAACAGGTAAGAAAATGGCACAGTATCACAAAAATGAGTAATTGGTTCCCATTACAAATAATCTTTCCCTTCAGCAAAAATATACAGGACAGTATAACCTCCATGGGGTTTCTTCACTGCTGTGTTGTTACTTTTTATCCTCCAGCCATAGCAGCTCTGGTCTTACAGCATTTGAAATCCTGCAGCCAACCTGCCTTCACCTGTATGCCAAGGTGGGAAATGTCTTATCATCATTTGTGCAACTGGCCTACTATCTTTTGATCTCAAAACAAAATCTTCTGATAACTTAAATCAAAGGCTTTAGGAATACTCAGAATTCAGCAATATTTCTGGATGGACAGATGGTTGGTTGGACCAATGTAGTGAGAGGAATGATTTTATGCCACTGCAAGGTATGTGGGACTAATTTATTTTGCTTATGGTTCTTGAGTTTGGGTTTAGGAATGCTTCAAAGATGAGCTCTCATGTATGTTTTCTTACCATAGGAGAGCCAAAGAACATGAAACCTCTGAAGGCGTTTTGGTAATGCTAATATGGACTTTTCAAGTCAATGTTGTTTGGAGGAAAAAAACATTGAACAGAAGAATTTTAGTGTAAGAAAAACATTTCAGTTAGATATAGAAAGTGTGTTTATTTTAATTTTTCTGCACTGTTTGCACAGTATTCATTGTAACCAACAAAAACATTAATAGCAAAAAACTAAGTAATGTAACTCTTCTGTCAATAGACTAACAGATTTCTGTATCCCTACTTGTCCTTCTGATTTTCTCAGGATCAGGTTTGTTATAAAACAAAATTAGAAACTTAAAAAATCACTTGTTATGAGATGGCTTAATGGGTGCAGAATTATGAAACAGCTGTTCAAAAAGCTGATCCTGTGCCTACTTGAGACAACAGTTTCAAAAAGAGCATTCACCGGAAAAAGTAATAGAGCAATACCCCATCCCACAGTTCAACAAAACACATACTTCTTGAAATTCAAACGCGTCATTAATCTCTATCAAATCTCATTGAATCTATCGGTGCTCAAGTTCACTGCCACCCATTCTGAGAACTAAAGCTTAATTTTGTGCCGAAGTTCTGTAACAGTTGTTACCACAAAGCCATTACATTTTCTATTCATCTTACGTAAATAAGATAGATATGCCTAAATGTGATAGATATTTTATGGTAGATATTAATATTTCTGTGAGGAATATAATGATTAAATTAAAACAACACAATTGTCCAAATGCCTTAAACACATTTGTCTATGACAGAGAATAAGAAGAATGTAGACTTTATTTTCTATTATAAGCAGTCGTTTCGTAATCTTTTTTATTATTGGTTTCCAGATTTTATAGTATGTTTTATTAGCCAAGTATCTGATTTCTTACGAATCAATGTGTTCTGTTAACCACAAGAATTGCATTGGCAATAGTGAAGAAGTAAAAGCAAAAAATATGTTTTTAAACTTGAGTATTATCTCTAGTTTCTGAACAACTTTCATACAGGCACAACAGACATAGCACTTGAAAAATTACAGACAAGTGAAACAGGATTTAAAAATATTTCCAGCTCCTACGCATTATCCTCCACAACTATAAATATAACTATCAAATTAAACTAATTTGATGAAAATGGCTCCTTTTATCATTATTCTTCTCACAATCTCTTCACCTAGTACTCAGTTCTCAAAATCCTATCTTTAATCTGCTGGATTTAAGTGTTAAAAGAGATTTCAAACAATGAATAGCTGCTGTAATCCTTCAACAGAGTGGAGGGGGTTAAGTAGCACCACTTCAGTCATGCCTGAATTCTGTGATTTTTGAGCTTAAGTAAAACATTTCAACATTATTTGACTATACCAGGTTGATTTTTTTTCAGTTAAATTGCTAACCAACTTGCTGAATCTCAAATTGCTCACATTTTTACAGGAACCATGCCAGGGTATTACAGACAAAATGGCTAAATTGGTTCTGGGGGGAACCATAAGCTATTTAAAATAAGATTACATTTGTTTTTTTAAACATCTTGTTTGTATGTATGTATGCATGATTTAGAGTGTTGGTATTCTGTAATTTAACTGTATGATTTTATGCCTGCTGAACTTTAGGACGCTCATGAAAATTAAGTTCTTGTTTCTCTTGCTCTTCTGATGAATGAAATTTCAGTAAGTATTGTCTTAGCTCCTTTTTGCCTGCCTTGTGTTTTCATGCTAACCATTTTCAATCATGGCCTACTATCTTATTTTTTCCTGTTTAATTCTCCTATTTACATGCATCTTTACATCCTTTCTTGCAACACACTCTCTTTCTTAATCTCTGCATTATATTGCCAATTTCTCTCACCCTATTTTCTGTGTGATATCATTTAGAACGCCCTCAACCTTTATCCTTTTGTATCAGCATCTCCACAAACTGCTGCAAAGCACATTCAAAAATTGCAAAGGAAAGCATAATTCCTAAGGAACAGTGGGCAGGTATTTGTGAGACTCCAGGAAGGACTGGAAAACAAGCTCTTCACTGTGGACCTGCTTCACCTCTGAAAAGTACCTGCTGGTGAAGATTTCTTTTTTACATCACTGTGCATGTTCAAGGGAAAGCAGAATCAGCTCAGCAGCCCTTGTCTGCTCAGCTTTAAAGACAAGCAAGATCAGGTAACACCTCTTATAGCACAAACACAATAGCACCTGCCAGAATTACACTGCACTACATCTGTGTTTAACTGGGGAACTGTATTTATCTACAGAAATTTTAGGCCATATAAGACATGAAACAGGAAACAGTGAAATCAGAGATGATAGCTAGTAATCTTGTCCTTCCTGCCTAGCATTACAATGTTGAAAATATTGTGGTTACAGACAGAAAAACATGACTTTAACAGCAAGATAGCAAAAAACCCCTCTCTCTAAACATCTTCTTAACTCAGCTTTCTAATTCTGACAAGCAAATGGAGGGTATGCTCTATTTGATCTCTAAAATGAAAAGGAGGAAAAAATACTTTTCCCAAGCAATTGGAAAATTCCTTTACTTGTGGCAATAGAATACCCAGTTATTTGACATACAAGCAGACTTTTCCCTTGATATAATTATGTATTTGAGATACATAATTAACCAGTTTGTAAACTGATGTCTCAGCTGAAGATCACACTCACTGAATTCATATCCTTGTTTTGATATCCAGTTTAAATGGGAACCCTGATATGTCTTCTAAGAATTCAAAATACACACAATTCCTTCTCAAGCATTTTATTTGAGAATCAAGATCTGTAAATTCAATGCCCTGAGTAATTAAACTGTTCAAAAAACTCCTGCACTCATCTACACAAGCTTATATACATCAGCATACCTGTCACACAGAATTAAGTCTGCCAGACTAGAACAGAAAATCCTATTATTATTGACAGGTAAAAAAACCAGACAAACCTATAATCATTGATAAGTGAGAAAACAAGCAAACAAACAAGCAAACAAATAAACACAATCAGCAGTAAACTGTGTGTAGACTCTCTTCACTAATTCTATCCATACTGTCACTGTGGTGGGTTGACCTTGGCTGGGTGTCAGACACTCAGCAAAAGCCTTTCCACATCTCCCCTCCACCGGACAGGGGAGAGAAAATATAGCAAAAGGCTCATGAGTTGAGATAAGAACGGGGAGAGATCACCCAGGGTTTACCACCACAGGAAAAAAAGACTGAACTTGGGGATATTAATTGAATTTATTACCAACAAAATAAGAGCAGAATAATGAGAACTAAAATAAATCTTAAAAACACCTTCTTCCCACCCTTCTCTTCTTCTCAGCTCTACCTCCTCCCCCTCAGCAGCATAGGGAGACAGGGAATGGGAGTTACAGTCAGTTCAGCACAGGTTGTTCCTGCCACTGCTCAGGGAGAGGAGTCCTTCCCCTGCTCCAGCACGAGGTCCCTCCTACAGGAGACATGAACTTCTCAATGTGAGTCCATCCCAGGAGCAACAGTTCTCCACAAACTGCTGCAATCTGGGTCACTCCTCCATGGGATGCAGTCCTGCAGGCCCAGCCTGCTCCAGCCTGGGTCCCCCACACAGTCACAAGTCCTAAAAGGAATCCTGCTCTAGAGTGGACTCTGCTCTCCACCAGTCTGCAGGTCCCTGCCAGGACCCTGCTCCAGCACAGGCCTCTCATGGAGTCACAGCCTCTTCTCAGGCATCCACCTGCTCCAGCCTGAATCTCCTTCGACTGTAGGGGGATCTCTGCACTCCCTCTTGACTCCATGGACTGCAGGGGGACAGCTGCTTCCCCATGTGTGAGAGACTGAAATGTTAATGGTTAATGACTCAAACAATTGGCCATTTGCAAAAGCAGCAGGTGCTTTGCTCACGATGTGCAAGGTGACCACCGAGAAGCAGAGGGGGTGCACAGCCACCACTGAAGGCTACAAGCTGGGGTTTGAGCTAGATAAGGGAAGAGGTCGATAATAAGCAGATCCTGTGGACAAAATATAAATGGAGATAATGGTGATCTTATCCTAAGAAAAAGATTTTTTCACCTTACTCAGGAATTTTTTTTTTAAATTACACTATTATTTAGGACTAATTGAAATTGCCTTGGACTAAAGCAGTAAATAAAAAACCGAGATCCTTATTTACCAAAACCACCAGCAGTTTAGCCCTCTAGATTCCAGTTTTCTTCAGAAAGATATTTCAGTACAAAATCATAGTTTTCACGATCTATTCTGTCTAAACGCTTCCTTTCATATTTTTTACATGCCCAGTTACCCTGTTTTTACCAATTTCTGTATTGATACATATTGTACCATATGCATATTTCAAAGTACCCAGGCATCTCTTAAACGTTTCAGAAAACCCCACCTAATCCTTATCTATACCAATAAACATTATCAAATGCCAGCAATGAGATCAGTCAATAGAACCGTACCTGAAGACTTAAGAACATAGATTAAAACAAAGTTGCATACAAAATATACCAACAAAAGATTTTTCCAACTAGGTTTGTTGTTGGTTATAATTAAGACTAGTAAAGTTGTAAAAGCAAAAGGACTTGTTTGTAATCCTCTTTATTACTACCTGGCAGACCATGAAGATGCTCAGTGCATCAGTAAATTAACTTTCTCACTGCTGTTATGGTAGGGGTGTTTCACCTTATTTCAGATCATCTTCACATCCAGCTTTCACATAACCTGCACACAAAGACAGCATTGTCCAGGATGACTAAAAATCATGACCTTTATACCCCACCTGTCTGCAAAATAGACACCTTAAGGTGTTAACTAACCTAAGTCCTAAACTTGAGTATTCACTTGAGAGGTGTCATACACCACAGTGCCAGTAGACTCTCTAATCGCTGGTGGCTGAGAAGTCAATAACTCTTTCTGATGGTGGTTCTCCACAACCAAGGAGACATGCACAGAGAAGACAGCAGACGTAAACCTAGAAAGTGACTGGGAAAATAAATCAGGAGAATGGGCCTCTCAGCTTACCCACCATGGCCAGCGAGTCATGTTTGCAGCATCTCTATTGAATTGTCGGAGTCATTTATTAGGGCTGGAAACAAAAACTCATTTGACTATTTTTCACTCACTGACCATTCTTTTATGCTGATTTTTTTTATTCCAGGTTATATATGTGTTTTCTTAGAATCTTTCTTTTTGCTGTTGCATGAGTAATCCAGTATTTTACATACTTACTGATGACTTCCATTCATGTAGCTCAGTAAATGGTAGGCTTAATGATCTTAGAGATCTTTTCCAATCTAAATGATTCTATGATTTCCAGTTTTCTTTGTGCAAATATCTTACTTTTCTTTGTCGAGTATGAAGGTATGAGGAATGGACTTGTTCAAAGAGACCAGAAGATCTTTATCCTTTGACAGTGTAACAAATCCCTTATTCTCAAATTACTCAGCAGGCCTATCTTTTTCTAATACTTCCACCTGGTACCCCATAACATGCTGAATAGATGCGAGGAGCATCTTCATTTTTAACAAGATTCATTTGTCCTGTTTTAGTGTGCTCAATAACAAATAGCTTGGTGAGTTCCTAAACTTTTCAGTGAACTTCAAAGTAAGAAATGCTCAGGCATACCTTATCTAGCACTGAATACTGTAGATCTGATCGGCATTTGTAGCAGAACTTTGTTGGCAACTGATCCCATGACCTTTCAAGGGTCTAAGAAACACTGTGAAATATCACTGGTGTGATAACTCCATGCATAACATATCAATAGAAAGTGAGAAAATCATCAATGCTTGTGTGAACCAAAGAGAGTTTTTCACAGCTCAAACAATCCATAAAGCTTTCTCTTTGATGTTTTAAGAACTTTTCACCTTTTTAGTAAAATAAAGGCTCAAAATGGAAGAAATTGAATTCCTTCTCTATCTTCATATTTTTACACCTTTGTGCTCTGCCAAAGCATTTTTGCACTAAGTGATATAGCGCTGAACTCTCTCACACTTTCTGCCTACCTCATACCTCTGCCTACGCTTCCATCTTGTTTTCTGTTCACAGTCAACATAGTAGATCAAAAAAGCAATCCTTTTATCTGGAATTGTCTGAAAAAATACCATTATCTCACTGGACATCACTCTGGTATGTTTTTTTCTGTGAATGTGTGTGTGTGTGTGCTATATATGTGTGTATTAGTCTTGTACACACATGTGCATATGTGCAAGTGCCATAGCATGTGCCTCCTGCATGGTCCCACCTCTCTGAAATCACCTGCACTTCCATCGTATAGTTTGGTGAGTTAAAAATATGTTAGTATTGACATCCTTCTGATCTACAAAGTCAACCACGATTTCTGCTTGGCTCAATTGTTTTTCTCACAGCCCATCTAACTAAGAGAACAGCTAGAGAGAAAGCAGATGAAAATGGGGTGGACAAACCCTGCTACTTGAAGGCCAGCAAACCGTTAACTCACAAGAGTTTGCTCAAAAACTCACAAGGTTCTTTATCAGTTTCTTTATAGCCCTTGCAACAGGACATCTGATAATTGGCTTCTCTGCCAAACCAGAGTGAGGTGTGCAATTCTTCTCAGTCTGTTTTCAAGTGATCTTAGTCAGTCTGTGAGGCTCTCCATCCTCATCCAGAAAGGGATCTACTTTCTCAGCACTCTAGGGCGGAAATGGGGATGGGGTCAGGGGAAAAGAGAGAGCACAGGTGGTACCTTTTCTTCTGCCACACACTGGGAAACAAACAGAGGGGAAAATCAGAAGAAGCAAAGGTTACCACAGCCCTGTCCTCTGATGGTAACAGGAGATGAGGCAATGCAGAGAGATTTAGTCCTGTACATAACCCTTCCTGCTTCACAGGCTTCTCTATTAATCTTAAAAAATGAAGTGATCTTTAACTATTGGATCGTCTTTTCAGCTTTGACCTCTCTAATCTCTTTCTCTCTCTCCCCATCTGTTCGTGGATGTTGTTGAGATTTAGCTAAATCTATGGGCTACTTGAGACAGGACTGCCTCTCCTGTGGCCTGTTGGTCACTGGCTTGCAGAAAATGGTAAGTGGCAGAGTAATGATACTCACATGCTGACCAGGATCTTTGGGTCTTTGGGCAGCACCAAGGAACCAAACTTCTGGTCAGTTTCAGCAGCATTAATTGGTTGTTACAATGAACAGCAGAGGTTAATGGCAAAGGATAGGAGCATTTTCCTAAAAATAAAAGGGAAACAATAAAAGGAATGATTGAAAAATAATGGCGAGCTATACAATCAGACCAAAGCTTAACTTAAATTCACAGCGTTTCCTCACTTGGAAGGGACTTTCAAGAATCAAGGCCAACTCCTGACTCTACACAGAAAAACCACAAGAACCATGCTATGTGCCTGAGAGCACTTCCCAAAAGGTTTCTTGGGCTCTGGCAGGCTTGGTGTCATGGCCATTTCTCTGGGGAGCCTATTTTAGTGCCCAACCACCCTCTGGGAGAACTTCTTCCTGATATCCAACCTAAACCTCCCCTGACACAACTTCAGGCCATTCCCTCAGGTCCCATCACTGGTCACCAGCAAGATCAGTTCCTGCTCCTTTGTTACCCCTCACGAGGAAGTTGTAACTGCAGCAAGATCTCCCCTCAGTCTCCTCTTCTCACAGCTGAACAAGTCAAGTGACCTCAGTGGGCCCTATGGCTTCCCTTCTAGACCTTTCACCATCTTGGTCACCCTCTTCTGGACACACTCTAATAGCTTTAAATCCTTCTTATATTGTGACACCCAAAACTGCCGCCAGGACTCGAGGTGAGACCTCCCCAGTACAGAGCAGAGTGGGACAATCCCCTCCCTTGCCCGGCTGGCGATGCTGTGCCTGATGCCTCACAGGACACAGTTGGGCCTCCTGGCTGCCAGGGCACTGCTGACTCGTGTTCAACTTGCCATCGGCCAGGACCCCCAGGTCCCTTTCTGCAGTGCTGTTCTCCAGCCCCTCACGCCCCAGTCTGTACACACAACCAGGGTTTGCCCGGTCCCAGGTGCAGAATCTGGCACATGTCCTTGTTGAACTTCATATGGTTGGTGATTGCCCAGCCTTCTAATATGACAAAATCTCTATGCAGGGCCTCTCTGCCTGGGAACTTGTCCTGGGATTTTTTTCTTTCGCATTTTCCTCCATTTATTTGAACAATGATCCTCTATTTAGCATCAAACGTAGAATTGTGAGCATATGAACTTATCTTGGTCTATTTCAATATCTGACAGACAAGTACTGTTATAACAAAAACTGTTCAGTGCTTTGCAGTCTCAAAAAAACCCACAAAAGCCCCTTCCACATCTGAGCTGCAAAGGATAACCCATCTGCCTGGTTGTATAAACACTAATTGCTATCTGACACTCTTTCCTTATTGCCTTGTGGGGTGGCTCTGAGCTCTTCCTCAGCTCCTGACAGAACTCATTTATAAAAATGCGCTACTGGTATGGATGTTTTAATTGTCTTGTTATGCCAGGCGACTTGTTCCTATGTAAGTAATTTTTTTGATGTTTCTTCCCTGTCCATTTCCAATCCTCCAGGCTTTATAAGAATCTAATTTGGACTTGTCCTGGTCAGTATTTAGTCATCCTGTTCCTCAGCCAGGAGCTGTGAGTCTCAAAGCCACTGAGTAAAAATATAACAGAGAAATAATTTCCTGTAGTCTAAGGACTACAGCCACCATCAGATTCAAGGGTTGTGCCCTGGAGAGTTGTCTAAGAGGTCTTGGCTCTTACATACAGCATCATAGACTGCAGAGCTCAGTCTCCAAATGTATCATCTTCTGACCTGCTGTGGTACTGCGGTCACCCTTCAATACCAGCTGGACTCAGAGCATTTTAAATGAACCCTTGAATCCCATGGCACATAGCAGTTATGATGTACCTCTTTATTGCATCCTGAGTGAAGTTTCCCTATAAAGAAATATTGATTGAAGGAAAAAATCTCATAAGGATCAATGGTTTATGTTCCAGCTGTGTTTTATGTTACAATAACAGCTCTTTGGAGAGTTGGTGCTGAGTGTGTGCAAAGTAATACCAGTAATTCCTCTCCTGTTGGATCATCCTGTACCAAAATCTTCACCATTCTCTCCACTGACTCATGGACAGAAAATAGCTACCGTGTTCTCAGGGGATAGTGGGAAAAAAAACACAGGCGGAAGGCAGCGGGTGGAATATGGATAGGAATTCTGCTCCAAAGAATGAATCCTCCAGGAGAAGTGCCAGGGTGTGCTGAGGGAGGAAGTGCCAGTCTGTGCCCAGGCATTCAAATGCAAAGTTCAGTAGCTGGTAGTTAAAACATTACTGACCTAACTCATCATTACATGGCAGAAGCTGCAGAATGGTACATGCCTGGATAGTGGTGGGAACTCAAAACTCCATTGCTCTGAGCTTGACACGCTTGCAAACACAAAGCATCCCTGCTATACCTCTGTCAGTGCTTTTACAATAGCAGCAACCTTCTGAATTGTAAGTACGTGAGTACAGAGCTAGTAATGAGTTGTTTGCAAAGGGATTTAATTAGTATGTCTGCATTATTAAATATTATCCATATAGAATGCATATGATCTTTCCTACCCAGGGAAAAATAGGACTTCTTTCCCTTCAGCAAGAAACAGTTTTCTTTCAAAATCTTAGTTTTCTTTCTCAAGCTCCTCTTCCAGTTTCTGTCCCTGCTTATTCCCTCCTAGACACTTGTCCTTCCCTGAGGTGACCTTCTCCATGCCACTTCCTCTTCAGACCAGTTTCCCATGCCCTAACAGTGCTTATTATCCTCACACACTTCAAGTTGCTGTCTAGAACCTGCAGAAAACACCCCCAGTGTGAGCCCTCTCCGTCTTTTCACCTGCCATGCAGCACAGCCGTGACCCACCACTGCACTCACCATCCTGCTGCATTTCTGATGCAGGGCCAAATAAGAGTTTGAAGCACAAGTCTTACAAGGAGCACCTGAGGGAGCTGCGGATGTTCAGCCTGGAGAAAAGGAGTCCTAGGGGAGACCTTATCACTCTCTACAACTCCCTGAAAAGAGATTGTAGCCAGGTGGGGGGCAGATCTCTCCTCCCAAGTAACAGGTGATAGGACAAGAGGAAATGGCCTCAAGTTATGCCAAGGAAGGTTTAGATTTGATATTAGGAAAAATTTTTTTTGTTATCAAGCTTTGGAATTGGCTGCCCACGTAAGCAGTGGAGTCACAATCCTTGGAGGTATTTAAAAGATGTGTAGATGTGGACCTTAGGGACGTGGTTTAGTGGTGGATTTGGGTGCCAGTTTAATGGTTAAAGTCAATGATCTTAGAGGTCTTTTCCAACCTAAATGATTCTATGATTCTATGATCACATCAAGCCACTTCATTATATCATCTGTTATGCACATGCAGCTTTACCATGTCATTTGGGCCAACAGACACCAGACAGTAGCCAGGCACAGAAGGATTAAAGAAAACCTCAATATGCCTGGTGAAGCAAATCCAAACCCCCCTAAAGAATCTTGAAGTCTTAAAGGAGTCGCCCTTCAGATGAGGGGTGAGGGAAGGGCTTTGTTCTGCCGTATCCATTCTGTAGGGATGATTATGACTCTGACACTGAATGCATTCACAAAACCCACAATTTAAACACATTTTTAAAATGTGTCAAGGATTTATAGACTACTGTTTGAGAGAACTTCTAAACTGGAACAAGGCAGGACTATTTTTAATGTAAAGCCATTGCTACCTAGCAAGAAAACACTTTTGTATTTATATAAAGTATTTATTAGGTGTGAGGTTTTATAAATTGTTTAGTCCTGCAGCCTTTAAAAAAAAAAAACCAAAAAACAAAAAACCCAGGCTACTTTGAATGCATTACCAAGTATCCTGTGGAATATTTCACATAAAAGGAAACAGAAGATGTATAAATGTAAACAGGCTAATTGTATGCAGATATAAATTATGCATGTTGGTCTTATGAAAAAGCATCCCTGATTTGCAGGGGTCTTACTCAGCAGCTTTGTGTCTTGTCTAAGGGGATATTTAGTATGGCTGTGATGTGCAGAATTTAAAATAAAACTTTGAATTCTGCAGAAGAAAAATACAGTCCAACTGTGATAAGGCTACACTGTTGAGAGTAGGAGGCATTTATTTTATATTTTATTTTATTTTATTTCAGTTAATTTAATTTCACTTTATTTTATTTTATTACATTTATTTTGCTTATTTTGCTTTGTTGGCTGTTCTGCTCATTAGCCCTGTTAACGTGTGTATGCCTGCCCACAGATACAGAGCCAAGTAAAAGATTGTGTTAAGACTTAACGTTTGCAAAGGGATTATGGATATTTTGATGTTTCTTAACAGGGATATGTAAAATATTCTCAAAGTCACAAACCTTTTCATGGTTGAAGCATTTCTGATTAGTCCCAGACACGAGCAGCCTGGGCTGCAGAGGTGCGGAGCAGCTGCAGTTCCCACCAGCCGCCCTGGGGACAATGTGGAGCCAGAACCTGTGAGGAGCCAGGCTAATCAGGACAAATTCTAGAAATGGTTGAAACAGGTCCCTGCCCAGACAAAACTATGCCACTCTCTGTCTTTTCCCCCTAGTCCTGCAGAATCCCTCTCCTACAAATAACAGCAGCAGCATATTTGAACTCAAGTTGCAATATTCATGCCGAGGGATCCTTCAAAGTGGGAGTAGGATTATGTATCCCTTGGATACCCTCTGTGGGTATGAGTCACGTCCATGTTTCCTGGCTTTCTGGCATGGATTAGTGAAATGATGCTGAAAGTGGAGGCACAGGCAAGCAGGTTAACAGAAGCAAGTCTGTGGAAACACAAAGTAACACAGCTGAGATGGAACAAAAACTCAAGGAGCTCACTGCATTCAAGTCGAGGTGACTGGTAATCTTCATCCTAAAATTCTGGGAGAACTGACACGTATTCAAAAGGCCTGAAGCTATGATTTTTAATGAATCTATCAAGCTGAGGTAATGCAGAATGATTAGAGAACAGTAAGTGAGGACGGAAAAAACATACTGATCCAGGCAATGACAGTCCCATCCATTTGCTTGGTCCTGCTTGGGATACGTCTATTCAAAACAGATGAAAGGGTACTTCAATGTTAAGTGAGAGTACAAAAACATCAAGACAAAGTATAAACACAGAGAAAGGAATTTTTTCAATTGGAAAAAATGTCATAAAACAAAATTCAGTCTTCATTGCCATTTCTGGCAAAATAGATACACAGTGAATGGTTCAGTAGTAAAAGCCCAACAGCTTCTGATGGTGTGCGGTGGTACACAGCTCCATTAAGAGGAGCTACTGTACCTAGATATTGCAACCACGCAGCCACACAGTGTTGCTGTTTCAGAAAGCTGGTGAAAAAAAAAAGAAAAGAGCTATTTCTGACTCATTGTCTATTGCTTCTTCTGCTACATTGTGCGATGGGTCAAGAGGCACAGCTTGCATATTCACCTGCCATGATAAATTACATCAATTTCAGTCCCTCAAGACGGAGCTACTGGTGCAGAGAGCCACTAAACACTACCAGTTGCTTTATGCTACAGACATCAGACAGTTAAAGGCACACCATGCAAGTGAAACATAACCCTGTATCCTGGGACACAAATGTGACACAGGTTGGACACAAATGTGAGAGGGAAAGTGGGATACTTCCTTCACTCATGCATTGTAAATATGTCCTCATCATGCTGTATCCTTTGCTAAGAATCTGTACTCTATCAGGATAAGCCTTGAGACAGCCATTGGCATCTCTGACCCTGTCAGCTTTTCCATCTGCAGCAATGGCCAGTATCAGCTGCTCTAAAAGAGAGCAAAAAAAAAGCCTACAGCCAGCAGCTATTCAATAACAGGGCCTTAGGGGTAGTTTCTTCCCAAGCCTCATTAAGTGTTGGCTTCATTCTTAAATTCCTTTGAAACTTCTCAGATTCTATTCTGGCCACTTCGTTTGGTGTCTGCACTGTGGACTGGGCTTTCCAGCAAGGATTTTCCTTGGCTGGCCCCAGCAACTTCTGAGCCCACACTCACAGATGGCACCAGAAGTGAGCAGAGGCTGTGCACCTCTCTTGCTCCAAGTGACTGGTGGGGACAGCCACCACAATGCAGATCATGGCTGCTCTACTTAAATGCTAATGAAAGATGATTTCCCTTCTGAGATCAGTTCCCACTGACTGCCATCAGAATTTTTCTCTTTTTCTTTGGGATGAGAGTTCTTCTAGGGGTTTGGGGAGCAGGGAGGGAGGAGCACTTTAAAGTCGTTCTCGGACTCTATCTAAAGCACTCCGTTGTGCAGCCAAAGAGAGTGAGTGCATGTCACCAAGTTCCAGTTGACCATGCTTTTCACAACAGGGTGCACCTGGGCATTCAGAAGGCAGAAACGGCACTCACGTATGGGGAGAACCATGAATTGTTAGTGAATTAAGGCCCTAAGGGTTGTTTAAATATTGCAGTAATCATCTTGTCAGGCAAAGTCCCACATTCTGCTAAGATTAATCTGACATTCATCAGGAATGGCACAATAGAAGATTATTTAATTTGGATCACACTGGACTGGAAAACTGGCAGGAGGACAGAAATGAGCCAAATTGGAAACAATCTGCAGAGAGTGTGCCAGACAAGAAAAGCAAGCAGAGAGCAAGAAAGTGTGTATCTGTTTATTGGACACAGATACATTAATTGCAATGTATACATACATATGTTAACTTAAATCCTTGCACATAAACATACGGGACTATGGAAATTTCAAGAGCATTCAGTATTTATCTAACTCCTTGGGATTCTGCTTTAAACTTAAATGAGAGTCGAGTGGAACTACTGACAACAGCTTTTGAAACATCTCTCCAGTATCACTTCTGCCCACGTTTTTAATTCCTCCCTCATATTATTGAGAAGGAAAACAGCCTCAAATATTTCATATATATGCTGGAGTAAACACTGGCCTTTAGGTAAATTACTTTCAGGACAGAAGTGCTCTCCTGATAGATCATATATATTTAATTATTGAACAGTTTAGTGGTGCAAGAAATGCATCTCTTCTTTTTAAAGTCCTTTATAAAATGACTGCATCAGTGGACAAAGGAAGGACTACAGATGCCATTTATCTGGACTTCTGTAAAGCCTCTGACACAATCCTCCTCCAGCATCTTTCTCTCTAAATTGGAGGGAGAGAGATTCGATGGGTGGACTGTTAGATGGATAAGAAATAGGTTGGATGGTCACATCCAGTGGATAGTGGTCAATGGCTCAGGTCCCGATGGACATCAGTGACAAGTGGTGTCCCTCAGAGGTCCATACTGAGACCAGTATTATTTAATATCTTCATTCATGACAGAGATGAAGGGATCAAGTGCACTCACAAAAAATTTGCAGATTATGCCAAACTCAGTGTGTGGCTGACAAAACTGAAGGACAGGATGTCATGTAGAGGGACTTGAACAAGCTGGAGAAATGGGAATCTCACGAGGTTTAACAAGACCAAGTGCAAGATGCTGCACCTGACTGGGGCAACTCCTGGCATCAAAACAGGCTGGAGATGGACCATTTAAGACCAGCTCTGTCGAGAAGGACTCGAGGGTGCTGGTGGATGAGAAGCCGGACATGAGTCAGTCACATGCATTGGAGTCCCTGAAAACCAACTGTATCCTTTGTTGCACCAAAAGAAGTCAGGGCAGCCGGTCGCTTCTATTCCACTCTTGTGAGACCCCATCAAAAGTACTGCATCCAACTCTGGAATCCCCAGCATAAGAAGGGCGTGTTTGATCGAGTACAGAGGATGGACACCAAGATGCTTAGAGGGATGGTACAATTCTCCTGTGAGGAAAGGCTGGGAGAATTGAGGTTCAGCCTGGAGAAGAGAAGTCTTCAGGGTGACCTAATTGTGGCCTTTCAGTACCTGAAGGGAGCCTACAAGAAAGATAGACAGAAAGTTTTTACAAGAGCATGTAGTGACAGAAAAAGGGGAAATGGCTTCAAACTGAGTAGGTGTAGATTAGATGATAGGAAGGAATACTTTACCGAGAGGATGGTGAAGCACTGGAACAGGTTGCCCAGAGAAGCTGTAGAGGCCTCAATCTTGAAAGTCTTCAAGGCCAGGTTGGATGGGGCTCTGAGCAGCCTGGGCTGGTGGAAGGTGTCCCTGTCCATGTCACAGGAATTTTAACTAGATGATCTTTAAGGTCCCTTCCAAACCAAGCTATTCTATGATTCTGTGATATGATTCTATGATTATTTTGGCAACTTCACTTATAAATCCTCTCTCCAGCTTTCCTAACCATTGCAGAGTTTTTCCATATCACTGTAGTCTTCCTATATGCTCTAGCAATGATAAATCTCGTAACAGCTGCATATACGTTATTGGCTTTCTATCCAGGGAAAATAAAAAATAAAGACACATTCCCCTGCACTATTGCCATTTTTTACCGAATAAGTTACTTAGCTTATTAAACTTGTCAAACAGTAAATACAAAGAAAATTATGGTTTATCTTACTGATTATTCAGCCACTGCACACTGGTGTGGGTAAGCGCATGACTGAAACATTTATCACTGTTCACAAGATGTCTCTGCTTTCCTTTCTTCCTTTACCATTACCATGGAACACAGTGTCTCCCCCCGTCGTATTCCCCACCTCCCAAGAAAAAGCCAGAGTTCTTTAGAGAGGAAAAGTTTTAAATAAAATGTAAAATGTAAAATATTAATTGTGCCAAAGTCAAATGGGCATATTTACAAAGGGTTTCAAATTCCCTAACAGTTATCTGATGTATTTGTAAGCTAGCACACAGTGAAGATAATTTAGGGCTTTGAATATACCAGCGCTGAATAAAATCAATGTGAATCAGATTCACATTACCAAATTTAAGACATTTCATATATACATTATATCAGATCATGAATCAGAATTGTGTAAACTAAAATCTTGGAATACACAACCACATTCACAACATTCAACCACAGCCACACCAGTATATGATTATGTTACATATCAAACAGCCATACAATGCAGCAAACTATCAATTTGAGAGACCTTTGCTGCTTTCAGGACATCTACAGAGCCTGCTTTATATGGCACATTACTGCCAATTCATCTATACCCATCTGAGTAAATCGGTTGGCAGGGAGGGGCAGATTACCACTAATGGCTCTATTATGGAAAGAAGCTGCAACCATTAGCTATTTTACATATGGACAAAAGAGAATTTAATTGATGGCCCATCGCCCAGCAGGCAGAGAGAAATGATGATTTTCACCTTAATGCCAGGCATTAAAAATTCACAGGGCTGTGTAAGAAAGAGATGTTCATCCAGTCTCACTCTGCTTATGGGACATTTTAAGCATAACTTGAGAAGGGGAACTATTCTGCTTTGAGAAAGTTTGAGTCGTCTGGGAAAAAAATTCACACATTGTAGTATTCCAATATGATGTTAAAAAGCTGATACCAGGGTCCTCTTATTTTTCTTAGCTACAATTTTATTGTTCCCAAATAGCATCCAATATGTGTTTATATTCACAAATGAAGGAAAGAAGGAGGATTTTTGGAGACATAGTACATAATATTAATAATACAATTTATTTTCACATACTTAAATACGAATGTATACTCATGTATTTATACATAATATGGACTAATTTAGCATATATGGTAGGCTTGTCTGTATTTGTATGTCTTCAGATTTCCATTTACCCAAATGCAAAAAGCCATTGCACTGTAGTGTCGTATCTAGAATTTGCATTATTCTGGTAGGTCCAGTCTTACCTTCCATGTTCAACTTAGAAGCTTTTTCTTGTGCCTCTCCTCCCTGAAGACCCCTACAGATTTTGCTGTCTTCGAGATGTCTGCATTTCTCACTTCATCTCCTGCAAAATGGTGAAGCGTGAAGCTGCAGAGGACTCCAAACAGGAGAAGCGTTAACCCTGGGGGAAGTCACGATTTTGATGCTGAGGCACCTCTCCTACTTCCTGCCTTCCTGTAAAGGTAAAGGCTGCTGGATCTGCAGTAACTTCTAAGATGCTCTAAGATAAGCTCCTCCCTCCAATGCAAAGTCACTGCAGGTTATTAGTAAACTTTGAGACAGTTATGTTTGTGACTAAAGAGCACAATGGCATAGTAAACTATATGCTCTGCAGGGCAGAGACTACCCAAATGGAAATCAGAGCTGCTGAGTTGGAGAAAGGGTCAAACATACAAGTCATGTGGCCAGTGGCAAAAATTTTCTACATTCCCAACTGATGTAACAGGATAAAGTTAATCTGTCATATCTGTAATTTGTATTTTATATGAGCAGTGTGGGAATTGTAAGAATATATGAGCCTTGTCTCTTTTATGCTTAGATAGCTAGAGTCAGGCTGAAAATCTCTAGCCATGTTGGTCTGCATACAAAACCTGACTTGTCAGGCTAGAACAAAGAGCAGACAGCTTTTTGAATTGGAGACACTAGAAGAGAAATAAGATCACACTACTTACTGCTGTGAAATTGGACAAGGTAAATAGAGAAGGGAAAATGTCTGTATGCAATGCTAGACACAATATTGGATGGATTTTTTACAACATGCACAGGAAACAGAAGGTTGGTAAACCATTCAAAGAAATTTCAGAAGGAATTGCTCATGGCCATTGCAGAAAAGTGAGGGGAAATAGCGAGGTGGGGAAAAGGGGGTTAATAATGGACTATTCCAATTTGTTTCTCTTTTCCAATATTTTGTCACTGTTCTGGAAGCAGAGGTTGCCTGCTTTAGTCCAGACTTCATTGCTTTAATCCATAGCACTGGAAGACAGAAAACAGGCAACAGTGGCTGTCAGACGAATTTTTTCTCAGCTCTCCCAAGAATCCAGAACATTCTCTAGCACTGCATAGGCTGTAGAGGTAATCCAGCATGGGTCTGCAACAAAAGCAGTGCCTAGAGCCCTCGCTGGGCAGCTTGAGCGGGGGGATCGATGCCCCCCACACTCCACTCCTAGCAACTGCTAGCAAACTGGGGACACTTTTATAGGATGGTTGTGTGAGGCCTGTTGCTGTGAACTTCCAGTGACAGAAACCAGAGTTTTTTCTCATTTCCTTTAGTCACTCTGGTCCTTTTTCAGAAAGAAAAGATTTAGGTCTTTTAGTGAAGATTTCACCTCAGAAGTAAGAAAAACTGGACTTATCCCTTTCAGGCAGCCAGCTATTGCTAACCCAAACCAGCTACAGTAGAGACTGAGATAGTGGGTGAGGGAATCATTGCTTTTGTCTGACCTGGTCTCTCTACCAAAGTTCATGTGCACATTCCTACAGAACTGTAATAAGTGAGTAGATATTTGTATAACAGGATCAAACAACTATCAGTCATTTGGACTTCCTGATAAGGAGGGATGTATCCACACTGCATCCAGCAAAAATTAGATAGAGATGGAAGTGTGGAGTTTGTTCCTTTCTAAAGAATCAAGGCACACACGAGAAGTGAAACAGTGTATTCATTTTAAAAACACTGACATCTCTAGAGATTTTTGACTTGTCAGCATCGGAAATAGGAAGGCTGGAGAGAACAGCCAGCAGTAACAAGGAGCAATAACCATGTGGTCTTCTCCTTCCACTCTTCCTTTCTTCCCCCAAATGAGACATCTGATCAAAGGCTCTTGCAGAATTGCTAATGAAGACTTATTTTTTTTATTTCCATGGAATCCAGCACCCAGGGGAGGAATAAATGGGCAAGAAGAGTAAATCTCCACTGGCAAGATGATGTAAGAGCAGGAGTCTGCTATGAGAACAGTTCTGGGAAAGCACCTGCCACTAGTCAATATATCGTGATTATTTTCAACTGTTTAGGTTTTGAATTTCAAGACTAATCTTTTGCATGTTTTATCAAGGCAAAGTTCCTTTAGGAGCAAGTAAAGGTAACTAGGAGCCATCCCTAAAATAATTGTAAGAACAGGAAACTGAAAAATCTTTCAAGCTTCCCCTGGTCAAAGGGAGAATATTCTCACAAAAAAAAAAGTTATATTCCTACTGTAAATAGATGTATTTTCACTTGTATGATTTTACTTCTCTGTCTTTGGCCTTGGATGCTGTCATCAAGAAGAGTGGATATAACCTGTGTTCCTAATAAAAAACTAGAGGACAATGATTTTCCTTATTACACTCAAGGTTGTGTTCCTCAGAATGAATAAAAATTACTCCTAGTTTTCTACATGATTAAGTGAAGGCTAGCGAGAAGCTGCCCTGAAGTGGATAAAACTATTATAGATACTCAAATAAGAGGTACTAAGATCAGAATTTCTACATTCATGGATAAAAAGGAACCTTCTTAGGGTATGTGAAATTACTAGAGTATTCTGTGTTCATGTTCATTTGTCTTTTTAATAATAAGGGCAGAGAAGTGAAATTAACTGTTTCTGGCTTGATAGCAAGGATATGCAGGTTAAACTGAAAAATGTTAATGCATTCCTCTAGGCAGTAAATGGACAGTTTGTGCAACCATTTCTTGACATGAAATTATATTGTACGTCTCTCTACAATGCTTTAACTTGACTTTTAATGATACCAGCTGATTACATTTATCTATGTAAAGTAGCTCAGTTACTTATTCCTCTGATTTAGCTGTTTATTTCCCTGTACAAAAGGCACATTCTTATGATATTTTGTTCAAAATAAAATGAATTTTTCACCCTGTCTTTTAAGTATTACAAGACCTGCAAAGAAAAGTACTTAAAAAGATATCAGCATGAAGTCTGTTTAAGCAAATACTGGTTTTAGATTAAAATTTCATAAGTGTGTCCAGCAGTGATTTATACAACATTGCACAATATGGTTTCAAACTGTCTATTACAGGTTTCTTTAAACTATATAGACATAGCTAGTGATTAAAGGCTTTTTGTTCAAGTCTCCTGTTGGTTTAGAAAACTACGAGAAAAGAAGCATTCTCAAGAAACATTACATGATTAGTCTGAGAATGCAATGCAATTCCTGAAGCAAAATTCATACTGAGTTTTTGTAGGATGCAGCTCATACAAAAATAGTCTTCTACCGGTTGTATGAGTATGAGTAGTATTAAAGCTCCATACTCAACTAAGTCAACCAATATCTAATCAGGGAGCTGGGATTAAACTTTCACACTCACTGGCTCATTTCACATGTTGCCCACTGCAGAGATGCTTTCCTATCCTCTGGAAAGCTGCAATGTGCTGGAGACACCAAGTCAGAGCCAGTTGCCTCAGAATGGACCAATAAAGTACAGTTCTGCTTCATCAATAATGCAAAAGAACCATCTCTGATTAACTTCTTGGATCTTCTTCACTGAAAAAAATTATACCAGTTCTATGGTTTAAAATGGATACAACCTCGGGGTTTCTGGAAAAAACCCAAGCATCCTGATTTTCAGTGAGCTCTGTGCAAGAAAACCTGTGTGATTAAGGGGAGCACACATCCTTAAACGATGATCACCTTTACAACTTCAGTGACTTGCCAAAAGGCACAAGAGATGAAGGAAAATTTAAGCTGCCACCATTATTTTTAAGTGTTCCTGTTTAAGTACACCATCTGCACAAGAATATGTTGCTTCTGAAGTCACAGGTTCTCCCATCACTCCAGGCCTCCTTTCTAAGGACACAGGGAACTCCTGAGCAGACATGTTTGTCCTCTACATCCTGACAGCTGACATCACCAGATCTCAAATGCCTTCTAGCAGGCCCCCAAGTTTGCCTGGATCTCAAAAAGTAAAAGCCTTTGTCTACAACATTGCCTTACATTAACTCAAGGGAAATTAAAAAGTATGACAATTTGTCAGGTATATTGAATTAATTTGTTAAAAATAAACAAGGTTTAAAATGGAAAAGAGTGTTGCTTCCAGCAAGGCAAGAGGAAGTTCCTGGTTGTAGACTGTGAAAGATAGCTCACCAGAAAATTGTGCAAGCAGGGATCCAATCCCACAGCACCCTTAGCATCATTCCCTTGGCGACACTGTCTCCTAGGACTTGCTGTGTACCGTTTCTTGCCTCAATACCCCTAGAGTTGGGAGGTTTGGGCCTTTTGAATGTAAAAGAAGGTTTTCATTTTCATAGTTTCTTTGAAAATCTGTGCATTTCTCTAATCTGCATTTCTCTAATGATCAATGTGCTTCACTGTGGTGTACCTTGAACCAACTGCTTCACAACTGTGTGAATGTGAAATCCTTAAAGCCTCTCTAATATTGCTCCCTTTCATACAAAGAGGAGGTCTTGGAAGAGCCAATTTCCCTATTCAGATCTACTTTTCATCTTGAAAATCAAAAAAGCTGTAGTTTTTAGCTCACACGATATTTTTTTCTCAGTAAAGCTGTGGTTTGATTTTATATTTTTTTTACCTTAGTGTGAAGAAGATCCATCAGAGTTTAATTTTATTTTCTGTAAATCACACACAACATGTTAAAACTCATTGTTAGTTTGGGGTTTAGTCACACCTAACTAGACTGAATGCCACAACTCCTAATATTTTCCTGCCTGCTTGTTTTTTAAAGTGAAAAGATATGTGAAAAGCTGTAATGTTCTTTAAACACAGGTTATACAAAAATTGAGACTGAGCTATTTTAACAAAATAGGCATTTGTCCTACATCTTTAAGATAAAAAGACCCCAAACAAATTGAGGAGAAGAGATAAAGAGGTCTTTATATCCTCTCACAATATCTAAAGAACCCCTGACAACGTAGGCAGATTGTTTGCAAAGCCAATGCTGATCAAAAAGAAACTACAGAACATATGCTTACAGAAACGAAGGATCAGTATTGACAGTGTTTGTAGGAAGCATATTAGCTACATACAAAAGAAAACCTCATGGGTTTTGGAACTTCACCACACCATTCTAATGCTACAGTTATCAGGATTAACTCTCATTACAATTACATGTGGTCCAAAGCAAGAAGTAAAGTGAAATAATTCAGTTCAACAAAGGCTTCCAGTCTGAAAGATAACAGAACAAGGTTGGAAAATGGACTCTGTGCTGCAGTAATCAGTTTAAAGGTTCTGGCTACTGTTTAAAATATCATGTAGTACAAAATAATCTAGTACATCCTTCTACTTCATTCCTAAACCTGAGCCAAAGTAAAACATAAGCCCATGTATTTATCTACAAAAGTCAGGTCTGTCTTTTCTTCCATGCTTTTGTTTTCCTATGAAATCAAGAGCAGCTGAGCACATAGGGACAGGGAAGTTGCCTTAGTGATTTTGTGGATCATCTTTTCCTTACAGATGAAAAGATACTAACACTTCCTTACATGAAGTGTCTTTTTAAACTGTCAAAGATGCTTGATTAATCCTTGTTCAGTGAAAAAACCTTCACGCTCTGCTCCTCGTGTCTGTATAAGCCAGCTTTCTGCTTCAGCACCTCTTTTATTAACCCTGATCTCACCATGCAAACAATACAAGTTTTTGCACTTCTGAAACTCTCAAATTATATTCCACATTTGCACACTATGAGAAAGCTTTTATGCGCGATGGAGCCTGTTTACATTTTCCCCGTCTGATTCGAACTGCTCAGGTTTTATGAGTGCCTCTGACTCAGCTGAAAAAGATAGTTTTTCTCTGCCCAATTAAGCCTTTCAGAGTAGCCACAAGTACCAAGAGAGTGGAAGGGAAAACATAGGAAGCTCCAAAGGACAGATTCCTACTTAAACATTTGAGCTAAATTTCTTTCAGAGGTACCATACAAATGAAAACAGAAGCGACATGTGTCTGGTTTTGCTTCTTTGCTACAAATCTCATAAAGGTCCCAGAATATTTGCTAATTTTTCAATTCACGTTTTGTTTTGGGCCTTTATTTTTTATATCTAGAATTTAGAGTTGCAATTCATATTTCTTGCAATAGTTCATGTTGGTTTAAGTTTGTTTGGCTTAGTTTTCTAGGAAAACTTTAAAACCAGGAGAAGAATCTGTATTGTTATGGCAGCAAAAAATCAAAAAAGTAATGGAAATGGGTTAATTGAAATATTCTAACCGATCTAAATATATTGTCCAAAATACTTAGTTTTATTGAGGCTGAAGAAAAATCAGTATCTTTTCCATTATTGACTAGCACCTTCTATAGAGAAAGTTCACTAATGTAAACAAAATATTTGAAAGCCTGTTATGTTCACAATTCTAAAAACATTTATGCAAAACATATTTTAATCATAAACAGTGATATACTGAATGTTTCCCAGGTTAATCATGTAAGGCCAAGCCAAAATATTTTCTGCCCATACTGATGAAATGGAGAAGGAATTTTGTTTCCCTTTCTTAAATCAAACACACTAATTCAACAGCTCTACCTAAAAAACATGTGAGAAAACACTCCTTTGTTTAAGATTTAAAACCCACAGAGCTTTTAAGAACAAATAAAGATTGTGCCAGATGCTGCAGAAATCACATATGCACAGTGCAGCACTGATCCCTGTTCAGCCATACCTCAGGACAAATAAATAATACGTGGAGATGAAGGCTCCAAAGAGTCCCCTAGCAAAACCAGGAAATGCCTGATTTTATATTCCTGATATTTCTAAGCAGATCACTTTAATAAAATAAACTCAACCTCAAAAGGAGAAAGTTTTCTAGCTTTTCTTTCACATCATGAAGAAGAAGAGAGGGCAAAATTCCAGTTTTCCATCCCACTGCAAGTCACCTTTAAAATGCTTGCTTTTCCACAGTGCTAACTCCTGTTCCTTTAATTAAGAATGACAGATGCTCAACATCTGGAGAAAACAAGGTCTGATTTAGCGGCCACGTTGCACTGGTGGAAACTTCAGACTGCAGGTTTGGAGTTACAGAAAGTTTGAAGTAGATATTTAAGCCAGTTGAGCTGCTGAAAGAAGTCACATGAAGTGATGTCTAAAGAAACAACACGAGAAGAAGCCTTAATTTCACTTAAATGGTATATTTCCATTTTTCATGATCGTATGCAACCTTCCACACTGTTCATTCTTCTGTATTTCCCCTGTCTTCTGTGCCTGCCCTATGTTGTTTGCATTAACTGACCTTTTGTCATTGCTCATTTGGTACATCTCATCGTCATATTTTCATGCATAGATAAGTGGCAGATTAAATACGAAAAACAAAAGAGGAAGAAAACCTCAAATGCTCCAGTAGAGTGAATTAAATAATACAGCATCATAATGACCAAAAGTGGTTTTGCCACTCTTTGGCCATGAGTTCAAAAAGCATCAAGTCCAGTATAGCAGCCATCATGCTGCCACTGTAGGCTTCCTCCTCTGGCATTCAGGACAGCCTGCTGCCAGCTATCCTCACACAGGCTTGCAACACTGTCTTCTCCAGGAGCGGTCTCTAAATTCCAGCATGGGCTCACCTATAAATAAAGCAGTGACTAATTTAGTGTGAAATTCAGGAAAATTGCGAACTCTGAAGAGGTCATGGATACTTCAACACTGCAAATGCTACACCAGTGTTTAGGAACCCAGATCAGGACCTAGCTGATTAAATTATTTGCAGGTCAGTTTAAACACTAAAATATCGAGTTGATTGCTTAATTTCCTGCATTTGAAAATTGTCCTTGTGTTATCAGTGGCATCCCATACTTACCCGAGACTCCTCTTTTTAGGGTAATTCCAGCTCAAGGACCTTCAGTGTAAAGACACTTCCAGTTTCTCTGCTAGGAGACAGTTTGTCAGCGCATGTGTGTTGGATGAGGCCAGACAGGTTTTGGAAATGGGAAGGCAGAGGTGGGATGGGGGGCTCTTCAGGGCTGCACCATGCTAGATACAGTTCCTCATCATCATCTACACTTGGCCACCTACACCCAACAGACACCTAGTGATTCTTTCTGTGAGTCAAATCCATTTTGCCTGTGACGGTAATTGATAAATTACCCATCTTTATCTCAAGCCAGGAGAATTTCCATAATTTTCTCCTCCATCTTGTTGATGAAAGAAGGTAAAAAAGTGGCTGAGTGGGTGGCTGGCAGATGACCAAGGTCAACCCATCACAACATGTAAATAATGTACTGCGTCTTCTAATTGAAATGTAGCCAATATGGCTATTCTGGTTTAGTCCGCTTTCTCCACAGAAACAAGCCGTTTCCTAACCCCCTACTTCCCCCTCGTCAAAAAAATGGAAACAAAACCCAAGCAACACAGCAACAAAAACACCACAAGTCATTCTTGCAAATCGATTCAGAAAAAATAGGCCGTAAACACATGCTTAGCTTCCATATAGTAAAATATAAATATAAATGAATAAATATTACGGGAGACATTTAACCACAGGGCAATATCTACAAGTTACTGGCAATAGATTTTGTGTGACTTTCATCATTTTGAAAAAGAGAAAACTAACTTTATTCAGACATAATTTTTCACTATTGTATAAAACCAAGTCTAAAATAAAGCCTTTTCTAAAATATTCACATAGTTCATTTTCTCCCCTAGAATCTTCTGCCTTACTGTAAAGTATTCCTTGTGTGTCTTTTTCCATCTTAGTCTGGAAACAAGATTAGGGAAACAGCACTGGAAAAAATTAATCTTCCGGTGTTTCCAGCCTAAGTAGTAGTCCAGGCCTCTGGACCTGTGATTATCCGAACCAGTCCTCCTACAGTGAATTTTGGCTTCGAAGAGGGATCCCAGGACCACTGCAGGTGCCAGAAAAACTGTTTCATGTCCCCTCTAGCTCAACAGCAAGCATAAAGGCTGTGGGGAGGAGGTATACATATAAACTGAGATGAAAATTATCAGTTCAGAGAAAAAAATGGAAAATCTCAGCCCTTTTGGAATAGATCTTGCTGGGAAAAAAAAAGTATAACTGGCACAGATTTGTCTGCTGACAGTATTAAGGTCACGGATTTTAATTGAGATTTTCATCCACTGATGGTAGTTTCTATTTTATCTGAGATTTGGGAGGTGGTTTTCTGGGTAGAAAGCATAGTCCAGCAATAGAATGAATCCTAGGAAGGACATGGAGTAAACTTTATCTTTTAGCCTTTCTGGGACTTGACATTATTGTTCATAAAGAAGGGAAATTGTGGGGTTATTTATTTATTTTTATTTAGCATTCCTCCTGTTTCTGATAATTGCAAAATTTGTTTTGTCTAAACCAGGGGCTTTAAAGGAAAATCTCTCCAGATCAGTTATAGTGCATAATATTCATTTACGTATTAAATGTTAATTGTTATTCCTATTAACAACAATCTAAAATTTAGTTTCTTTAGATCTCTCAGATTCAGTGGAGGCAAAGCACTTTTTATTACCAAAATTTAAAATGTTGCCCCATTGCTGAAAGAGCAGTGACAATTTATAAGCTGTTCAACTATGGAATTTGTTGTGCTAGACCAATTTATAACATATCTGTTGTATAAGAAAAAGCAAGACAGAAAAGAAAAATTACTCTTCAAAAAATGACTAACTTATGATGGATGTATAAAAAAACTTTGAGGCAAAAGCTATTTGTGTGGGAAAGATATTTAACCCAATTATATGTCTTTGAAATATTTAAGTTAAATGCACCAGAAAGAAAAATTAACGTTTCTATCATTCTATATAGGTAAAATTTTCATCTTGAACAGTGAGGAGGTTGGCAAATTTTTAGAAGTCTTTATCATCAGAACATTTTCTTTCTCTTGAAGGCTAGTGTTTGAGTCATTTCAAATTTCATCTTTCTTCTAAGAAGAAGACTGAATTTCTTCATCATGGGAAAGTCTTCCCCACTCCATGCCATCCGTGCAAGATCAGATGTACTTGAACTGTTCGTAATGCTTTGTGTAATCTGTCCCTGGAAGCTATTCCAAGAGGGAAATCCCACATCCTCCCTAAGCAATCCATTTGAGAGTCTGTCTTCACAGATTTTAAACTTTTATGCAATTGAAACTCATTTCCCATTGTCCTACTCAGAGTGAATGTGAGGCACTGTTTATTCTTCTTCGGGATGAGATCTTTTACACATGTCAAGCTGATTGTCCCCAGGGAGACCCCTTTTTTTCCTAGGTTATTTTTGCCAAGGCCATATTTTTCTGTAGTCTTTTAGGTTTATTCTTCTTTCTCTCACTTTTTATTCCTAAGAATTGTGCCCTCTTTTATTTCACAACTGTTCTCACACAAGCAGCCTTTCTGCAATGAATTGCTGTTAAGTTCTTTGAAGGTAGGGTAGGAACTGCTTGACAGGCTGTCACCATGCCAGATTTCTAAAAGATTCTTGGGTATTTAAAGTCCTCCATCAACAAGAAGACTTTCATCACACCTGATCTCCCAGGCTGGGTGTTCAATGGCAGACTCCAGCACAGGATCACTCCTTCCAACCTTCTGTTATTGCCCAGAGATTTCAACGGGCCTGTAATTCCTTCCATTCTGGACTTCAGAGCATACGTGCATGACCATGACACTTCCAGATTTGTAAAAATTCATTAAACCAGTACCAGAAAGGGCTAGCATTTGTCAGGGCTATCATCCTAACATAAATGGATACAGCTTCAGTATTGATGCCAGCCAGGTTTAGGATTATATCAACATATGTCAAATTAGAATGTATCTATTACGGGCTCTTCTTTGCTACTTTACCACTACCCAGCTTCCAGCTCCCAGGTACCACACTGCGTCCATGTTTATGTGACTCTTTTACATACCAAGGGCTGTTATACTGGTGTAATTTATGCATCATCTGTTTTGCAACCTCACAAAGTGCCCCGTTACGTGGGAGTCATGCTGCCTTGTACTTGGATCATTTTCTGACTCCTGCATCTGTGTAATGTATTAATTTCCAGCGCTGCTGAATTGTGCTTACCCGTCAGAAAGGTGGTTGTTCCAGGTCATCTTATTGTACAATTCAGGTTTTTTATGTTGACAAAGCTCAAATTTGATAAATATTTAAGCAGGAATAGTGTAGTAACACTTCATTCTTCATTATAATCACATAGAAACAAGAGCTATTACCTTTCCTCCCCCCGCTTAGCTCACTGAAAGCACACATTTCAGTGCACAGAAAAACTGCAAAATTTCTTTATTCTCCTTAACGATAGCACACTAATGTGTGTTATCTGTAAGCGAGTTTATGTCCCTGCTGGTTCCCATGACTGCACAGTAAAGCATTGTTCTACCTTCAAAGAGGTGGTGATTTACAGACCATACCACACTCTCTTTTAAGACCCTGTTCACACAGGACAGAACCCAGATGGAGGTCAGTGAAGTCTGGCAGGATGCAGGGTCCATGCAAAGAGCTGGCAGAAGAGACCCCATCACATAGCCAGATTTTATTTAAAGGACTGATCAATTCAAAGTATTTTTACTGCAACTATTCTGTGCAGAAAGACCCCTTGCCCTTTAAAACAGAGTGTATGACATAAATTGAACATCTCCATTCCCCAAATGAGGGCATTTATTTTTTTAAAAATAAGACCATTTGTAAGAAAATCTTGTTCAGTCATTTATAAATAGTCACCTCTGTAAACCAAGAAATAACCTTGTTTAAAAAAGTACCAACATTGTTGTTCTGTTGTCACCCACTGGTAATTGAAAATGTGTTTCTGTCAGTTTCTCCTAAGACAGAATGTAATTCTTTCTAAGATCTCGATCTTAAATTGGCAAAAAAAAAAAAAAATCAGTGATAAAGGAGCCAGAAGTTGTTACTTGTACTTTGCACTGCTGATATTGCTACTGCCCTTTCTTACAATCTAAGACATTATTCTTACTGGCTCCTGCAGGGCAGCAGTACAGTCCTATTTTTTCATTTTTTTTTCCTCCTGAATTGGTATTGCACACTGCTTTGCACTGAAATGTGAGGACCTGCATTACAAAACAAACAAACAAACACCCAAAATCATTCAGGGCCAAATCTTGAAGTCTCACCTTTGCTTTCAGGTTTGTCATTACTCATACTAATTTGAAAAGGATTTTACGTTAACAGATCAGGGGAAGAATTATGAAAACTCTGTGATTAAGGCAGGTCTTTATGTTTAGAGTAACAACAAACCCTCTGTTCCTCCCCTTGTGCTTCACAAGGTTAATCTGATTTTGTTTGGTCTGGTCTTGTGGAATAAAATAATAGGAGTATTCCTTGCACTGTCTGATTGATCTCCTGTCCTGAGAAAACAAAAACTCCTATGAAAGGAGAACTAGATGAGAGTTGAGGCAGCACGGAGAAATACAACTTTGTAGCTTCTGTACTTGAGGTGCCTCATGCCCAATGAGACAGAGGAAAGGCAGCACCACCATCATAGCCGGGTCTATTTGCATTGTCATGCCCGTCTGCCCCTTGAGCCAGCTCAGTTAACACTATAGAAGATAGTTTATTCCCAGAAACCCCCCACAGATCCCAAACAGCTATACAGCCTTCTAAAAATAACAGTTCCCCCCTCTGGTGTAAATATGGACCTCTTCTGCAGGTTACAGACAATGAGTTACGGACAATGTCTGACAAGCAACCATGTGGATCAATCTGAAAGAAAAGAAGGGAAGTCAAGGGAAGGGTCATAGGTAAACTGCATCAGTTAGAGAAGCTGAGATTCATCACTACAAACCCAACCTAAAAGGGCCAATTTTGCTGGACAATTTGTGGTATATTAGTCAAGTTACAAATTTTAGGCTTATGGTTTCTGTTTGTTTGCTTGTTTGTTTTTTTCTGTATAATCATCACCTCTGTCTTTTTCTTTCTCCTACTCTCTTTCACTACTCCTATACATTTTCTAATGCTTTTCAGGACCCTTAAATCTTTGCTAAATTTTTCTCTTGATTGGTAGTGGAGGTTGGAGAGTAACTCCTAAAGTATTTTAACTCTTTTGGAAAGTTAAGCACTCAGAAAATGTGGGACATGATCTGACTTGGAGGCTTGGGTTGCTATCTCTCAGCAGACTATCAGGTAGGCAATAAAAGTTTCTCCATAACTCTACCAGAATATATCACTTACATGAAAAGGCTACTGCAGGTCATGGGGGTAAGGCAATTCATTCACTGTCACTCATTCCACCCAGGTCCTCTCTCTGCTGGGAGTGTAAAGAGGCTAACTGCATTTCAAAGGAAGATTTTAGATGTGGACACACATCCTTTATGCTGTAGACTAGGACCAATGGTTCATATCCATTAGGCCAGCAAAAGAAAGCAATCAGATGGCAATGATTTTCAATCACTACTGGTTCAGGGTTAGATTCAAACAAGTGACCTGGAGGTGAAATGTTCCACATCCCATTACTGGTCTTCTAAATTATTCTTCCCCCACAGATGAGGCTTGACACACATAAAAAAGTAGATTGTGAGGAATTGCAATAGAAAAACTGAGACAGTAGCTCATAATAGATGTGGATTTTGTTAGCCCTTTATGCCTAGGCAATATTGTTACGGTACAATGATAGGGAAGAATTATTGATTGTGTCTAGTGGGTCATAACTGAGTAACCACACACAGTTTATGAACTAATTCAACCATTTTACAGTGTATGGCAATTTTTCTTTATATGAAGAAGCAGCTTATTAGAATTTCTATATTTTGGAACTATTTAAAATAAAGAATAGCTGACAAAATCTGCTTCCTCAAAGCAAAATTTATTCCTAATTTTTTTCTCTCCTTATAACTTCTCCAATAACTTACTGATGGATAGAAACATTTCTCAGACAATTTGCCTCTGGGGTGCAACCAAATCTGAAGATGAGAAAAAGTGCTGTATCTCATGGAGGATTTCATAGGAGAAAAAGAATGAAAGAAAATGAAATTCCAAAATAAAAAGTGCTACAGAAGATACTTTGGAGGACTGAGTTTAGTAAAAGAGGTAAAAAAAGCTTAGGCAGTTTCCTTCACTCACTGGACAGTTATCTGCCTCATTGGAGAGGAGTACAAACATTAAATGAGAGATTTGAGGCAAAACAAACACTTCTAATGGCTTGCCTCATTCTCTCTCTTCCCTGTCTCTGCCTTTCTGATGCTATGAGACATTTAGCAGCTTCCACCAGGGTTGACCCTCTCCAACCCAGCAGCCTCCAGTCACAGACCAAAGGTGCCACCAATGCTAGACCATGACA
Organism: Eulacestoma nigropectus; assembly: GCA_013397775.1. NCBI lineage: Eukaryota > Metazoa > Chordata > Aves > Passeriformes > Eulacestoma > Eulacestoma nigropectus. The sequence continues at coordinate 3,970,764 of VZTE01006235.1, read as the reverse complement.
GACTGGTCCAACTTCAAAAAAGAGTCAACAGCTTTATGTTTGTTAAGGCTTGAAATAGTTTGACTCTTTGAGCAGAGGAACTTTTTGCAGATTTGTTTTGTTGGGGTTTTATTTTTGCCTACCAGCTGAACAGAATTTTTATTTAGTGCAGCTTTTTTTTCAGGGAGCAGGCAGTCCTAAGAAGTGAAGATCTAGCAGAGGATTTTTTCTTTTCAATTCCCACCTCTGGCAAACAGCTCATGCAGCAAAGAGAAGGCACACAACAGAGCTGGAGGAGCAGAAGTACTCTGCTCTAAAAATATGTGACAGTGAGTGATGCGGAAAGAGGTAGACAGGGAAGTGAGTGTTAGTAACACTTTCGAAGATCAATCAAGTGTTCGCCTTTTTGCTATCACTTGACCTGTTGTGTCACTCCTACAGGACTTTAGAAAACTGTTTGTTGGAGCACTTACAAAATCCAGCAGTTTCTCTTTTCAGGGATGAATGAAAAATAGCAAATAGGGGAAGAATAAATTGCTTATTCCACATAAGAAAGGCTGGCTGAATTTGGCACCGAATAGAACTTCCTTCACACAATGCAAGATTGCTTGTGCACTGAGAAAGCAGATGGGCTGTCAGAATTTAGATCCAAACTGACTTTGAGGTGTACTGGGACCCTAGTTATACAATTAAGTCAGAGGGAATAGAATTCTTCAAAGTATTATCCAGTCCATATATAACTTAAGGTTTGTCCTCTAATACTTATTTTGGATCAGCTAAATTATTTGTCTCTCCACTGACTACAGAAGGAACCTGGACAGCTAACTTGGAATAGACAATCAATTTTTTCATAGCTCACATTAGGGGAGGTGGAACTGACCTGTAGTATGTTTCATATAACCAGTATCCTACTAAAATTTATTTTTCAGAATTAAATTTAAACAGTAGAGGAGGAGAATTTTGCCAGTAAGGCTTGAAAATAGACAGACACTCAGCAAGATAGAGACAAAAAATGATGTTCCTGCCTGAAGGTGACCCAAGGGAGAAGGCTTGAATTCAACAGCAGCCAGACTGTACTCGGGGTGGGGGGGAAGGGAGGGAGGCAGGAGGGAGAAAAGGATTTTAAAAGTCTTTTTCCATACGTGGCTGAATAATAGAAAGTATGTCAGGGGAAAAAAAAAAAAAAAAAACAACAAAACAAAACAAAAACCAAAACATCAAACCAGCAAAACTACCCTATGTGGCTATACTCTCCAGCTGATTCAGTGAGGCGCTGGGGCTTTTTAAGCCCAGCTTGCAAAGATTCAGCAGGCCATATCTTGGACAGATTCACAGTAAGGAGTTTACATCTCTCATCTCTAAGCTAAACTTAAGTCTGGCATAAACATACCAGTGTTTGTCACTTGAATGCTGGCACTAGTAGTGCTTCTCCTAGTAGTATGGCCTCTGTGGTGTTATTCAGCATCATTGTTTATCAAGAATGAAATAAGGATGATTAAAGGATGGGAAAGGAAAAAAGTGGATGAAAAGCACCATCCAATCTACTCAGTCACTCAGGAGATAAAAGTACTTAGATGTCTGAAAGGCAGTTATATTGCACCATTGGTTTAATTGGTCTACATATCAGAAAATTATCATTTATTTAGCAAGGAAGTGTTTATACGTCAGAGGCAGGATATGTCTTGGGCTGATAATGTGGACTAAGAAATGCATAAGCTTTTACAACAGGAAAGAAGACTAATAATAAGAAAGCAGATTAAGATTTTACAACTGAGAAACTATCTCCCAGCTACAACACACCTTTGCTTTGAAACAAAACTACACCATGATGGTTCTTGTTTTCTAAAGACTGACACCACTCATAGCTGCAGACAGGAGGAGAAATGCACCAACAGAAAGCTACCTGTGATATACTGGCCAGGAGACACTATTGAGATGCTGTGCTTCTGCCTCTATTCCTGCCAAAGTGTTGCAGGGTTGGACTGGGAGATTTTACTAACAACTTTTGAATAACTTCAGCTTTTCCCTCCATACTGTAGAGTCTGATAGTGACCTTGGCACTTTTATGTCTGGCTGGACAGGTTCTGTAGAAGGGAGGAGCAGACAAGTTTGACAACTTTCAGGCTTCATTAAGTTCAAAGATTAAACTATGTGCAAATCCATGGACAATGTAGCTGAATGTTGACTTACATGTGTGTACTGGCATTGCTATTTGTAGTCAGTCAGCTTCAGAACAGTCTATTCAAATTCCCTTTAGTAATCCGCTCAAGGAAAAGCTAAATACTTGAAGTCAAACCTAATTACCTCTGTGCAGGGTGGCTATCTGGCCAGCACTGTCCATTTTTGGTCAGTCTTGAACATTGTCACACCATTTCTTTAAGTGCCCAATAGCAAACTGATGAAATATGCAGAAGCAGGGAGATTAAAGCATATGTTTAAGATGTTATACCTCTTGTGCTTGCCATTGATAGCTTAATTTTCATGTCTGTGAATTTTGTGATCTTGTTCACCATAACCAGCATACCGATATATGAAGAACTAATGCTTATTTCCAACTGATGTACTTTAGCTGAATCAATGCAAGTAAGCACCAAAAATCATCATTTTAGAACATCAAGCGTGACCTGAAATGAGCAAGTGAAAGTGCAGACGAGTTCTGTGCAGTCCCATAAAGGGATCCCCACTGTTTGTCAGTAGAAACTGGAGGGTCTGCTGAAATAAAAACGATTTGAGCAACCAAGGGGAATTTTTGAAGCCAAGCAGTTGAAATGTGTTACACAGTCATATCTTTGCCTAATTCTGGCTCGCAAAGCAAGCACACTATTTGTCAAGATCACAAAGCATCCAGAATTTAAGGGCTCAGAAGTCCCAAAGTCCAGCCTCCTCCTTCCTTTGCTGTGCTGCTTGGTGTGAAAAGAAAAATATTGGAAGGTTTTGAGAGGCTCCCCAGATTGACGTCTGCTGTTCGATACCCACCTAATGAGCTGCTTAACAACTGTTACCAAAATTAATGAGTCAAGTCACAGTTGTAATTACCATATTGCAGATCACAGTATTGTATTAGATTACCATGGACTTCTATTTAGGAATATTTACACCATGACGACTGTTTAAAATGTGCTCCAGTGTTTCAGCAGATTGCATTGCCTCATAGCCCATATTCATTAGGCTAGGCAGGAGTCACAGGAATCTTATCATGAATTCTTTGGTTCCAGCTTGCAGGGATCAATGAAGAGTCAATCTTTATGTTAAGAATATCCAGGTATTGAAAAATGCACAAATGTTAAAAAGACCTTAATCGTATGTATAAGCATACACAGCAAAGGAGCAAGTATCTGGGTGATGAAAACAGTAATCTGAGGCCAGAAGAAAATGCCTCAATATCAGGATATATTAGTACAACTGAGCATAAATTAGTCTGATTTAACTCCTACTTCAGGAGAGAAGCAGAATGCCCAGAATACAATGCTCCAGCAATTCAGGATAACCAAGTATAGTTTCTTTATATAGAGCCATGCTTTTTTCTGTGCAGAAAGAGGTAAGAAACAGTTCTACACAACAACAACCTATACATTATCTTGAAAAAGCTGTAATTTTGCCTTCCTTCTATTTCACTCTCTGCTAATGAGCAAATCTTTTCTTCATGAAATCAGATGAGGTGGAAATAGTCAGGGTTCTTGTGCAGTTGAATTTATCTCCTATTTGTTTGCCACTAATAATGCTTCAGTAGGCAGCTATATATATATGTGTAAGTACGAATATTTATGTGTGTATATATATATATATTTTTATATATATATATATATATATATAAGGGTTGCCACTGTCTCCTAAAGCCAGATATCACCACAGGGAAATAGGCTCCTCCTGGAACCTCTTCTCCATCTGCCCAGTGCCATTCACCTTTCTGCAGTCTCCAGCACCTCACCATGTTTATGGAAGAGGGCTTGCCCGTGCTACTTCCTGCTCGTGTGCAGGCCACTGGCAAGCTACCAAAACCAGGAGGTGCATACATTGAGTGATGAATAACTTAGAGGGACTTGCAATGACTGAGCATTTGGAGCATTTACCTTTGAATCTTGAAAGGGCAATTTCAGAATGGCTAGTCTTGGTTCCCCCATTTCCTTCTCCAAAGAGAGCCTGTTAGTACAGACAAATGAGGCAAGTCAATAACATCCACCCGGGCAGGATATATTGAGCCAATTCAAGGGTAGGTGGGGAGCAGCTGCGGTCCTGCCTGTGAAATACTACAGTCATTGCCATTGTGCAGTGAGTCATCAAGCCCCCTTTATTTACACCTTCATATAAGTGCTGGCAAACACTGATTTATGTGCTGAAAGTTGAGAACTGGGGTATGGGCATGTTAAAGAAAGAAACACAAGCACATACATGCACAGACCATCAACCTATCTTCTGTTTGTCCAGCAGAATTTTAAGCCACACAGACCTGAAACAGGCTGACCTTTTACTGCTTTTGAATTGAGGACAGATTTCCTCTTTAAAGGCTCAATTATATTGCTCGTCTTGTTTGCTTTTTATGATTTTAGAAGATGCCATGGTAACTTGGGCAATGAAACTGAGTTTAGGCTCTTTTATGTGCTGAATTTTAGTCCCTGAATTGTAGTTTGCAATTTTAATCAATTTGATGTCTGGAAAATTATTATATTTACATTTGAAGTGCAAGTTATAAGGACTGATATATGACAATATGGTTCCGATTTCTGCCTGGTTTTACCTGTTGGAGGACATGGAGTTATCCTAAGAAGTATGTGGTTGCTGGCCTTTTTCGAGAGTTTGACAGATTAATGATTTCTGAAGTTCAGCTGTAAATAGCTGATCTTCTGTAAAATCCATTCTATCAAGCATTTTTGAGTGGGATATCTACTCTGATTTTACTAGGAGAAATTTAATTATTTGGAAAGCTAGACAGAGACTTTTATTTTCTCTCTACCTGCTTGTTTTAGTTGCCTAATTCTTTAATAATCTATTGACCTCCTCAGGAAAGAGGAACCTCGCTGCTAAAGATCATTCACGGTGTGCTTATTGGAAGGTTCTGAGACAGATGCTTTATGTGAGGCACTACCAGGGTGCAACAAAAATGTGTGTGCTGGAACCAGTGTTTATGACTTTCCGTGTGTTTTAGAAATGTAGGAAATCATCAGTAAACATTGTGTGTTCAGGTCTGCATTTTAAACCATGACTGTCCAGGTCATAAGTTTTTCCTAACTGAGGAGCTTCCAGAGCACTGATCAACATATGGACCCTTTCACTGCTGGATGAGAGAAATCAGATTTACTTCAAAGTATTATTTAGTGGATTCCTATAAAGAGAGGGAGTGCAAGAGAAAGGGAGGGAAGGGAGAAAGGGAGAAAGGGAGGGAACAAGGAAGGGAGAGTGGGAGGAAGAAAGAAAGCAGGTGTGGGCATAACTTACTAGTCAGTGTGTGCTATATCCCTATTTTCACCAGTTTCTCCCCTAGACCATACAGAAGAGTATGTATGGGGCATTAATAATTTTTGTATTAGTATATGAATCTATTTATTGAGTCAGAGAAATCTCTGGTGTTTTGCTATGCCACAGCAAATGCACAATGAGATTTAAGAAATTGGAATGGCAGATGCTCTAAAATATATCATCCACACAGATTCTACAAGGGTGCCTGTCCTCTGGTTTAGAACTTATCACCCCCTTTTTTTTTCTTATTTAGGGAGAGACGGTTAACATTTATCTGAATCTGACCAGTCATTCTGTGTCACTGAATACAAGCGAATCTGGCACATGAATCCCTAATTTTATTTTTAGGCACTTAATTTGTTTTTCCATTTGATGATATCGTCAGCTGAAATCATAGGCTGCTGATCACTTGTTTTTTTCTCCTGCAGTGAATGTAATTGGACACTCTTAACTGTAGCACAACAGTTTTAAATGACACAGAAAGTAAGCGAAGGCTGCAAGATTAAAGAGAAGTCTCTCAATAGATTTGTGATTAACTTGCAACTATAATAAGGAATTGCATGAAAATAGAAATGAGTAGGAAAGGTTAACCAGCTAAGACAGGAAATTATTTCAACAGCAGGGGGGGTGAAAAAGAAAGGAAAGATAGTCTCTTTACAGATATACTTCTGACATCAGCTGTTTCTCAAGAGCAACACAATAGAGCTAAGAAAACGTGTTTTGTAGGGATAAAAGATGGAGTTCAGATTAGGGATCAGGATTTGTGTTCTGGTTCTCATCACTAGCTTTCTGCCTCACCAAATACCTCAATTTCTCTTCCTTCCTGCTTAGCCTATAAACACATTAAGTGTTTTTATAATGCTTAATGGCACGTTCTACAGACTGGAGGCTATACATACAACTGGACAACAGGTAAAGTTTTCCATTCTCACACATCTCAGCCTTGTAGTCACTTAGACAATGATTGCTCACAGTGACAAAATGTACCAAAGATGAAGTTGTTATGAACACAAGGTTATGTGTGACTTTTAATTAAGAGCAGAACATGTGCCCATAGACAATTAAGAGTAATTTAATGCTTTAGTAGGGACCTCCCTTGTGAAAAAGGAGAAGAGATGTGAAGTGAAAAAAATAACAAATGAAATCTCCTTCTTGGCCAGATTGTCCGTTATTCTAATAAAAGTTCAGATTACTGGTCTTTTGACTGATAAGGGCAGTAAGAAGAGCCTCTTTCAATCTTCACAAAATTTATAGAAACAAGCTCACTTCTTCGCAATAATTTATTTGTCAAATTTGTTTGAAAGTAGTCAATAGATTCAAAAGTTATGAGGAAACAATGTCCTTTGAGACAATACACTCAGAGTGTTCCTATAGGGTTTGCTTTTAGGGAAATCAGTTTTAAAAAACCCCACTCTCTTTACTTCCAATAACTTAGCTTGCACAGTTTGTAGCATGCATTCCAGATGAGCCAGTCATCTCAATACATGGCCAGTTCCTGCTCTGCGTAAGCAACAGTTCCAAAATGAAGAACAATTTATTTTGAGACTTGGAAGATCCCTCTTTTACAACATGGTGACCCATATAGGTCGAATTTATACCTACTGTAGTTCTGCTAAAGGGAAAGGAATTGTTTCAGAGATGAGTTTGCCCTATAAACCCTCTCACACTTGTCTCAGCTTGGGTCAGCTATCTACTTTGCCCTGAGTGGTTTTGATTTCTTAGATCATCTCAGGATTCTCTCTTTTAATAGCTTAATTATTTTTTTTTTCTCATACCTCAGCACTGGCACTACAGGTCATTTTCTGGTCTGAATAGAACTATAGTCAGGAACATGAATCCAAAATAAATGGTCATTGCCCTACAGTAAGTATTAAGTTTACACATTTTATTTCAGCCAGTTACATGAAGTCAGACAACTACTCTTTACCCCTTACAGCCCCTGTGAACTCAAGGAGGTCACAAAGGGATAATAAAGCAATATTTGGCCTGTACTCTCTTACAGGTTTACATTAAAGAGTAAAATAATGTGGGTCTTCATCCTGCAGGCATGTTGCTATTGTACCCATTTCTCCGTGGTTAAAAATAAGTAGTTATTTTTTAAAAGAACTAGCTTTTCTGTATCATCTTAAAAATGGAAAAATGAACCAGGACACAGCTACAGTCTGTACAAAATAAGTCTGCAATGCCCTTATATTTATTCTTCATTTTTTAAATACTTCAGTTCTTATGTCCTGCAACCATCTCTTTGTGTAAGAAAAATGGATTTCACTTATTTGCCTTACAGAAAATTAGACATTGGGTTTTCCTCATGTATTCCAGAGAAGGACCATAACACAGGGATCATATCAAGGAGGGGAACAAATGTTTCACAAATCACTCCAGATAATAGCAGGGCTTTTCTTTCACAAGTGCTATTTCATCTACTAATCTTCATCATCTAATCAGCACTTCATCAGGCTCATTCATAAGGCTCCTTCTTATGAAAATCAGAAATCTTATGCCAACAAAAGCTATTGTAGTACTAAGGTGTGGGCAGATGCCTTCTATGGTTGGGCTCAGACAAGAGGTCCTGTATGAACAGGCATGAAGACTGAACTTTTCTCGCTGTAAAAAACATCCTGTGGCCAAGCTGGAGCCAATACAGCCATCACTCTACTAATGAAAGAACAGTGTAAGATCTGAGAACTTCAGACTAGGGATCCATCTGAAGGAGACCCAGGACTCCAGACGTGGGGCTGAGTAGAGGGAAAGAATCACCCCTCTCAAACTGATGGCAATGCTTTTCCTAATGCACTCTAGGATACCACTGGCCTTTTGCTTCAGAGGGGCACACTGCTGGCTCATGGTCCAGAGGTCCTTCTCTGCAAAACTGCTTTTCAGACAGTCAGCCTCCAGCCTGAATTGTTACATGGGATTATTCCTCCCCAGTAGGATTTTGTACTTACCTTCGCAAAACTTCATGAGTTTTCTCGGTGCTCCTCTTTTCTCCAGCCTGTTGAGATAACTCTGAATGGCAGCACAGCCACCCACTGTACCAACAAGTCCTCCTGGTTTTGTATCATCAGCAAACTAACTGAGGCTGCACTCTGTACTATCGGCCACATCATTAATGAAGATGTTAAACAGTACTGACCCCAGTACCAATCCCTGGGATGCACTATAGGTGACTTGTCTCCCTCGGGCTTTGTAGCAGACTATCAGGGCTGGTTAAACATGACTTTTCATTCATCATTCTGTGGTGCCTACTCCTAATCACTTTCTTGTCCTTCACATGCCTGGAAACGGTTCCTAAGATTAGTTGCTCCACCACCTTGTCAGAAATCAAGACGAGGCTGACCAGCCTGTAGTTCCCCAGATCCTCATTATTGCCTTTCATGAGCAAAGGAGTGGCATTCACACTCCTCCAGTTTTCAGGAAGCTTTCCCAGTTGCCACAGCCTGGAAAATCTAGTAGGACTTGGGAGTGCAACCCATAAGGGCCTCTACACTTATGTATATTCGGTTTGTTCACATGCTCCCTAACCTGCTCTTTATCCACCAAGCAGGTCAGTCTTCCTTGCTCCAGATTTTCCCCACTGGTTTTGGGCCTGGGATGCTGAAGGTTGCTTACCATTAAAGACTGAGGTGGAGGTAGCATTGAGGCAGTCATCACTGGACTTCAAAGCAGGTGCTATAAACAGCTTTCTACAAACAGAATGCCTGTCTCTGGATCACTTTGCATGACCATCTGTAGGATCAGGCAGATCTTGCTCTATGTGTTAAACATTGATCACTTCAAGCTGTCACTGCAGCCAGAAATATACCAAAAATGAGGCAAGAAAACAAAAAAAAAAGCATTTTCTGGTGTATCTGAATGTGCCATCTAAACAATATAAATGTATCCCAGTGTTTGCATTTGGCTTCTGGCCATGCAACTCACCTGCTAAAGCAGCTTTCTGTCTCCAAAACTTTCTAGCAAACACCTTCCATACGAGTGGTAGCTGTGCAAGAGAGGTAACACAAATACAAAGGAACTGAAATAAACCCACACTAACTTCAAGCAAGAAAGGGATATAGTATTCTTTTATCCTGACGGGAATGAACCATGTCCCCCAGTAGAAACCAGTGTTCTTCCATGGTTCTCTGAATCCACAGGACAGATCCCAGCCAAATGGAAGATTAAAAAAAATCAGCTAAACATCAAGATTTTAAGACAATACAAGATGGACATTGTGCAAAAACAAAAGCAGATGGAAAACCACAATTTTACTTTATAAGCTGCATTATTCCCTACTCAAGCCACATTAGCACATTCATGCAAAGGAAAATGCAATCCTTTGAAACAGCTCAAAGCTTCCAGAGTTGTTTTGTGGTCCCTCAGTCATCTTCCTGCTATTCACAGGCATCCTGTGACTGTAGACTTCTCAAATGTTGCTCCTCAGAGACACTTGCCTGTCTCTTGGCTAGAGCATCTCTGCATTGCTAACAAGCAGACTTCCTTCCATACAAGGCGCTGTACTCTCATCTGATCCTGTTTCCTACCGTCCGTCCATTCAATCATATCCTGCTTTGAACTTTTGCCCTTTTTAACTCTCTATGCAGGCTTACAATCCTTAGACATAAAAAATACATAGATATACTTACGTTTATCTCCCACAACCAGAGCAGCCTCAGGGATAGTGATTTAACGGCTTCTGTTCCGAGGATAAAGTTGTTTATAAATATGGATGTAACTGGGCATACCAGTGGGAGGCAACTACACAGTATCCCCAGGTGTCTCTCTAGGAGATCCAATTCATTTAGTAAAGCATCCTTCTAAATGCATACACACACTCACACACGTATGCACACACACACAGCAGCTCTTTAAATGCGCACAAAACATGCATCTTTTCCACTGATACGAAAAGTTTTTAGAATGGTGCGAGAGTCATAGATCCTGATTCATTTGTTCTATGCTGCTATGTTCCTTCCACAGGAATATAAATGAACACAAAGAGAGAACCATTTCCTCCCAAAAGCTTATTTCTTGTGAAATGAGAAGGCTGCATCATTGGAGGAAGCTGCCTGGACAGGGATCCTTCCTCTATTCTGTTCTCAAAGGTTTGCTGTAGGACCTGGCAAACGGAACACCATGGAATTTTAGCCAGGTAAACCACCCAGTCCAATATATAACAACCTAAGACTGCAGTTAATATCTTCTGCTAATATTACAGTGTTTCTTTGGGCCGTTTGGCAGAAGTGGAATCCTTCTTTGCTCTTAATCCATGAGACAGCAGGCAAAGTTCATGCTGGCTGCCTCAGAAGAGGCAGTGGGGTTGCAGGCAGCAGGAGCAGCTATCACTGCAGCAGAACACACACTTTAACCTGCAACTTTTGCTTAAGTGAGACAACTTCTCAGTGTGACAAAGGGCTTTGCATCCTAGAGTACAGCTGTGAATGCCACTGTGTGCTCAGATTGGACAAACAACATTACAAAAAACTATGTTTTTAAAGATAACCAATGAAAAAGAAACCAGCTAGTGGCATAACCTTTCAAATGATCTAAATAACCGATCAAGTTCAGAGAGGAATAACCTTTTAAAATCATTAGATTTTGTAAGCATATGTAAAAAAAATTAACTTCAAGTTATGCATCCAGAGAATAATGGAAACTGCAAAGTTCGAAGTCAGAACAACTGTAGTCACAAAGGCAAGCAAATGCTGCTTAGAGAACGCAGACATCAACTATTAATTTTCAGGTGAGCCATTCAGAGCCAGACCAGTATGTTTGACTTCCTTTAAAGACAGCACACTGAAAAATAGGAGGTCCAGTACTCCACCTTTCTCTGTCCATTCCGGAAATGTTCCTTTTCTGAGCCTCTGAATCACTGGCTTTATCGCTGTTTACATGATAGTAGTTCCCAAGACGATGCAGAGAAATTTACAGACTCAGGAAATCAAGTCCCAATCATCCCAGTTTTTTAGTTGTATTTATAAAGGGCAATGTTAAAATGATGCTAGAGACAAAGAGGAAAATTGATGCTGAGCCCCAATATTTTCTTTTGCAAATATTGATAGGTACTTATAGGTATTGATAGGTCATGAATGAAAGAAGGCAAACCTGAGAAGGTTTCTCAAATCAAAAGAGGGTGCAAACACTTGTATGAGGCAAAAGGGGTGGGAGGAAACACATCCTATCTGCAAAGCACTGGTAAATGGGCAAATCACTGCTGAAGAAACCTTTCTTTCTGGTAAAGGAGTCTGGTAGGATAGTCAAAGATGGATGATGAGGAGAAAAGAATGAAAAAGGCCTGGATAGAGAACCTGAATGAGTTAAAAAACATCAGTGGCATAGGGATGACCAGCAGCTGGGAAAAACAGACAGCCTGAAAGTGGCCTTTACCAATACAGAAACGAGCTGCCAAGTATTTTTCTCAGTTTTGCCTATGAGTTGACACTGTGGAAGTGTTCTCATTCCTGGCTCAGCTGTGATGACCTCTGCCCAGTGATAAAAGGTTGCTCACTTCACTGTCTCATCTGGCTTGCAGAGTGAGAAGGATGGAGACTCCATATGAGATTCCAGATTCTTCTGCACTACAAGAAGGCAATTTAAAACTTTTAAAAAAATGAAAAAAAGGAAGAGGAGTTCGTCATTTCCCTCCTATCAGTTGCCCACGTATCTAAATTATCTTCTAGGCTCTGTGCCCAAATTCTTTATGTGGTACTATAGAAATGCAGAGCAATCTTTCTTTACCTGAGAGTGGAAATTAGTGTTAGTATAAGGAGAACAACCCTTCCAGGATTTACTGTACTCCAAGGACTTGGTCAGCTGTGGAAATTTGTTCCATCATGACTAGTTTCCATATCACTGCAATATGCTGATGGATGTGTCTGTAAGATTAAAATCTGCTGTTACATCAGTGTAAATCTAGCACAAGGCAGATAAAAAGATTTAGTTTTTATATCTGCCTTGGTATCTAAAATGTTTCTGCATTTAAAATCTTGCAGCATGCCAGTATCTATTTTGGAGTGTATTTACATGGAGGGCTTAACCTGCTCTCAAATTTCAGAAAAGAGCTTTAAAAGATGTATGGCTACATGCAAGGATTTTAGCAGACTTAAAGTTTGAGTGCCATGCCTGAAACCATGAACTCTTTGACACATGGGCCAGGAGCGGGTGCAAATTCCTGGCTTTCCAAAGCATACCATTTGGCTGGACCTGAAATAGGGTGGAGATTCTCTTCTTACCACTTGAAGGTGAGCTCTGAAAACCAAATTTTAATGCAAAAACTGCTCCACCTGTCATTCTGTCCACCTTACTTAATCCTGTAAATGATAAACACTTCCAAAAGTTTTCTAGGGCCATTTTTCTTTGTCTCCAGCCATTCTCTCCAAAAATGGTCAAAGGCAATTCTCTTAAACTTTTGATCCTATCTGCACTCAAGGCCAGCACAGGCAATGACAGGAAGAGCTGCCAAATGACATATTTTATAACACCTTAACCCACACTCTATACTAATGCAGGCAACTTTTTTTTTCCCCCCAGTAATGGACCATGTATTTGTTTATTTTCTCTTCATTGTTTTTAAAAGACCATTAGGAAGTCTTGCCTGCATTTTCCTGAGAGATTAGCAGAAGGGGAAGGGTGAATGCTTATCACCCACCACCTGGAGAGGCTAAACGCACAAAAAGACATTAAGTTTAGACACAGACTTGTAAGGCTTGATTCCCTGCCAAAGCAGAGCTTGAGCACAATTACTCAAAGTCATGCCAAAGTTGACTAGCCACCTGCTAGAATATGAGCTAGAAATGAAAGGAACACCTGCAAAATAAGACCAGGAAGGTGGGGGAAGGAGTTGCCTTTGAAAGTGAAGCAACAGAAACAGGCAGCCAGAGACTATACTGAGAACTAAAGCTTTTGAATAAATTAGCCTCAAAGTCATGTTTGAGAGTCCAGCAAGGAAAATACTTCTTATAAATAAAGCAAGAAGGGGAACCACACCACAATCAAAACTGTTGATCCTGATTCTCGTCAGATTGCTAATTTGATGTTCATATTTCATCAGCATTTCCAAAGATTGCAAAACAGCAGTAATGAATTCTTGCTGCCCTGGTTATTTCCAGATGCTCTCATTATCCATAAATACTTCCCCATTCACTAAGAGTTCAGGTAAAACATAAACTATGAATATAAAATACCATGGAATTAACTAATTTTTAAGAAATTCTATGTATTGTTATCCATGAAGCAGTTCCTCCTGAGTCCCTCTTCTACCTAATAATTTTCATTAATTCATTTATTGTGTAGAAAACTCACCAGTGCTCAAGACTGTTTATAGATAAGACTGTCTGAGACTGTGATAATGAAAAATTAGTCAACTGGAATACCAGCGCAATGTTGTTTATTACTTGAAAATAACAAATTCGTCATTCAGACTGTGGACTCACCACATCTGTATTTGCTAGCAGATATCTACCTCTCATGTTCCTTATTAAACAAAGAAATACAGGTCCAAGCTGAAGTCCCTAGTCCTATATAAGTAACTCTGAGAATTAAAATTGAGGTACCAGGTTGAAGTACCCATTAACAAGGCACAGTGTGCTATGGAGATGAAGCACAATTCTGAAAGAATTGATTGATGCTGAGAATAGCCTTTCCTTCCTAGGTTGTTTCACAATACAGAAGCGGGGCTGAAGTGAACAAAACTACAAATATAGGAACATTTTACCCAATTAAAAAAAACCAAAACCAAAACCAAACAAACAAACAAAAAACAAAAGAAAACAAAATAAAACAAAAAAACCCCAAAGAAACAGAGAAAGGAGCAACTTGGTGGCAGTTCTGGACAAGCAGATGATACTTGCTGGCTGCTCTGCAATTTCTGTAGACATTCTCCACTTAAAAATAATTTAGGTTCCTTACACACCACTTAAAATATATAAAAAAATGTTAGGGATGCAGAAGTAGGTCTGTAGCAAATCCACTGAATCTTTCAGAGGAGGGTTCACATGGATATTAATCTCCATAATACTGATATTGCTGATTTTGTTACTGTTTATATTGCCTTAGCACTTAGAAATCTGCCTAGATACTCCTTTGAGCAGGCATCAATTAATTTTTCTTGTACCAAAAAATTACAATCTTTAATACCTTTCTTGAAGGATGCAACATCTGAAGACAATTTGAATGTGCAAGTTTCTTTGTTCCACAGAAAAAATAGAAAAAGTGGTAGTACTTAATAGCCAGCAATGGATAAAATCCATTGCCCAATGCATATTACAGTCCACACCTTTTCCTCCATCTGAAAGTAAATACCTGAAATAGAATGTTTCTGTGATGGCCATCCACTAAGACCACAAGAATCTCCACCACCTAATTATCATAACAAAATTCATGGTTTTAAAAAATAATGTATGTTTATTACACTCTGTAAAAGAGGATAAGTACAACCAATTCTATGAGTAACAATTTTTGCTTTCTGTCTGTTTATTTTCTTTATATCTATGACCTTCTCTAGTCTCACCCTTAATTGCGATAAATGGCTCCAAAATTAGTGCAGATGAGTGTCTGACAAAGTTGGATTCTATACCTGAGTGGCATTGATGTTGGCTAGACCTTGGAAAAAAGGGGTGCATGTGTTACATACATGTTTTATTTATATTTTGAAAAGAAATGAGAAACAAAAAATGTAGTCTGAGCTTGTCTGCAGAGCCTTTACAGTGGATTCAGCTTCGGTGATGTATGAGTCTCTTGAGCCAATTTCGAGACTGCACAGTCCCCTTCTCTTTATCTTCATGAACTGCATCCTAGTGGGCTGAAAAACACAGTTATTTTAGCCACTTCTCACATTTCTAGATGAACCCTTTCTTCAATCAAAAATGATGAAGTGAAATGAAATTATGAAAGGCAGAAAACATAGAGCCCAAAGTGTGACCTAGGAATCTTAATTTTCCTCAATCATTGCTGTAACGGAATGCAAGTCTGCAGCAGCGGGGGTGAAATTATAGTACAAATTACCATGCTATGCCAGATAAATTATTCTCTGCAGCATGGTTATTAAGTGATAGATAAATAACTAACACTGCAGGACTGATTGACAAAATATAAGTGACCTGGAGCTAAGCAGGGCGCTGTGGAAATAACATTGCAGTGTCACTAATATTTTAATACTGAAATGAGATTTTCCAAGGCAGAAAAATCTTAAAATAGTATATGACTAAACCAGCTACAAGCTTAACAGGTACTAAGAGCTCCTCAGCTGAGAATGCCTAGCTTCATGACATGTCTCATATAAACGTTCGTTAAATACAAAGTTGGGAACTGGTGCATGTTTTCTGTCTGAGGAAGACATAAAGTAAGCTTTAGACTCCTGTTATGGGAGAGTGATGGGATTTTTTTCCATCAAACAGGTGTTAGTAGATAGCTATCTTCTTTAACAACAGCTTCAAAGACAACGTGGGACATGGGTTCAGAGGTTATGCAGTGATACGGTGTCATTCAGGTTTAGAAACAGAGCTAATAAAGAGAGAAATTACTCAGACTATTGTCAGAAGGAACCCAAGAAATCACTGACCACATGGGTTCTCTGAAGAGCTCTCCATTATTTCTACAGCTGGAACTTGCTTCAGTTTGAACATTCCTTGCAAAATACTGCTGTAATAAAATAACTTGCGTCTTACTCTTTGCGATTTTTTCAAATTTACCAACTGCTTCTATCAGACCTTGTAACATGTTTATAGAAAGGCTGATGTTTGCCTCAAAAGGAAACAGTTCTGCCCAAGTCATCCCTAGGAAAGAAGAAAATTTTCATACAACCGAAAATAAGAGCACTCTCAGAGTAGCAACAAAGAAAGCAAGCTGGGTTAACAGCAAGGAGAACACCAGCTTTTTAAAAATTGAATATCCATCTGACAGTGGGCAAAAAAGCTGACTGGAAAGATGCAACATATGCCATGTTCCAGAGGGAAAGTCATGATTAACCACAATCGTGAAAGTACATTATTGCAGCGGAAAAAAAAAAACATCATGAAAGAGAAGTGGTGAAAAGCATGCATATCCTTGATCCAGATTTGTACATATTTTCTGCTGACTAGAAAAATTTGTTCTGAAACCTTTCTATTAGGTCTTTCATTCATAATGTGCTGTAGAATGAGCAAACCATTTATTGAGGTCCCTATGAAGCTGGAGCACAGGGAAGTGAATTACTGTGGAGAAGGAAGCAAACCAGCTTTCAAGCCCGTGGCAGCTGAACAGAGGTCTCTGGCCTCATAAAAGTGTGCTGCACACAGGATCTGATACCCAGGTACGTGCTCCAAATAGCATTCTGGCCCCAGGCCTGGGGAGGAAGCTTGGCTAGTGTATACCTATAACAGCTGAGGAAATGAGACAATATTTTGATAAGGCTCTTGATTTCAGAGAAATGCCTGCTTGCCTGAGGATCTTAAAATATTCCATGAAACAGCATTGACATGATGCTTAGAATGACAGACATATTTTGCCTCTGTGCATGTGTCACTACCCTCATCAGACCGAGTATATCACAGGCAGAGGCAAGTTGCAAGAGGCTGAATAATAATTGCATGAGTCATGTGGATATTTAAAATCAAATGAAATCTTTCTAATTAAGTATCCAGGTAATTTAATACAGAACTCCAGTAGAACTAAGAGATTCATACTATAGATTAGTAGTGAGTATCTCACTAGAGAAAGCTCCTGTGTGTTGCCTACACACAGTCACAGCCTCTAATCTTTCCCAAACGCAGAACAAACTGAAAGAGAAAAAGAGAGAAAGGCAGAGAAAAATGGAGGCAATTACAAAGACCCATCCATGAAATAATATGAACATTCTGGTTATAGACAAATAGTCAGGGCAATCAAGAGGGACCAAGCTGAAGACCAGATTCAGATACATCCAGTGGGATGCTGACAGTGGGTGGAGGAGTCACAAAAAGGAAGCAGCATAGCTAGCTTACTGTCTCCTTAAGGCAGAACAAAATACTAGCAGGTGACAGTAAACACAAAGAGATTGAAGAAGATGGCTCTCTGGAGAAAGGCCCTTGTCAGAACTTTTAGAACACAAGAAAAAGAAAGGCAGATTTTTGTTTTCTTGTTTTCAAGTCAATTTTGAAACTGAGAGTAGCTCTGTAGGGAAGAGAATTGTTCCCTAGGGGAATTAGGGAAGTTGTAGAGTTCAAACAGAATGAAGAACAGGGGGGAAATCAATATTTTTTCTCTAGAGGATTGCTTTCAGTAGTCGATGCTCTCTAGAATTAAGACAGAAATTAAAAAAAAACAAAGCAAAACAAAAACAAAAGTCTCCCAACTCTAAATTCTTAACTATTATAAAGGGCTCAATCATGTCACATTGAGACTTCTGGAGTTTTGGACTAACCTTGCTATCTAATATTTCATGACAAATCTGTGAAATTCCTTGAGGGGATGCTCCTTCTTTCCTTTCACCCTGCCTCATCATTCATCAGTTTATTTGTTTGCTCTCTGAACACTTCCTGTGTCCACAGAAGAAGTACTGCAAGGTCAAGTAATCAGCTGGTATCCTAGTACATGCATATTCCATCTTGCATAACAAGGCTGATTTAGGGCTGGATGGCATTTCCTGACTTTTAAAATGGAAAACGTTTTTATCCTAACCAATACAAATAATCCAGGTATCAAACCCCAACTATTTAATGCTTTCCCTTTAGATCTATTTCAGTAACTACATTTCCTTGCAGCGACCACCGAGGTGGTGTTCTCCTACTCTCTGCATAGCACTGCAAAGCACAGAGCTTACAGCTCTGCTCTTAATTGGTAGTGGCATGTTTAGAAACATTGATGGTTCTGTAAAATCTTGCATGCATAAGAAGATCACTGTTGACTTTAATGTTCAGGTTCTCTGAAATGTCAGGTGTTTGCCTTTCATTCTCCCTCTCCTCCCTTCTTCATATCCCTCTCCGCAAATAAAATCTTCACAGGAAAAAAAATAGTCAGCTGGGAGCAGGTGGTTTTAAGCAAAGCAAATTATGTTTTCTGTTTCACTGGACTATCTCCTGCCCTGCAGTGTGGGAGAAACCCCAGAACGTGCATGCCAGTCTCAGGGAGCTTCCCTCAACCAGGGTCATTTCTGAAGGAAGCAAATTGTTAAGAGTACCAAGATGAAAGCTTAATGGGCTAACTTGAATTTAATATGACATATTGCACCCTAGATTGTTGCAGTGTTGGTTTAATGTTGTTCTGAGCAGACAGCTCCAAAATCTTATGGAAGCAGCTACTGCCATGACAATGGTTCAAAGTTGCTTTCCTTTGCCACCAAATGAGGAAATGAAATGAGAGTAAGAAAATGTCATTATACCTCAAATCTTTTGTGCAGACAATCCTCCAGACCACTTACTACAGTCACACATAGAAAGAAACTGTAAGCAGACTCACAGAGACAGAATTGCTTTAATGAAAATATTCTTTCTGAAGTCCCTACTGAACTTCATGTCTTCAGTGACCTTGCATCCTTCATGACATGCAGGCTTTGTCTGAGTTGCCATATAGACTCATGGCCAGTGTATCCCATTTGTGCAGCATCGTACAGGACCATGCCCATACTGAGCAGAACCTAGGCTGCTGCTGAGTATCTTGGAAAGATGACAATATTTGGGAAAGGACCAAACCCCCATTCTTCCCTTCCAGCTCTCATTTACACCAATGGCCAGGAGGAAAGCTGCATGCTGGACATTCTTGTAACATTTCCACAGGTATGTTCCCTGCGGACATGTTCTTGGGAGGGCCTGGAAGAGCAGCCAGGGCTGTCCTGTTGCTGGAGTCATGAAGGACTGTGACAGTGAGAAAGAGAGGGAAGGAAGAGACCAAATTTGAGATGACCGTTCTGGGGCAGGGCAGTTACCCTAGATGACTGCAGGATGTATGTGCTGACTCATTTGCTGTTTAAGAGAATGATTTGTGATGTTGGGGAGGGCAGAAATACTACTTCCTCAAAAATGGCCATGGGTCAGAAGAGCAGCAGAGAGCTAAGAGTTTTTGCTCAGCAGTAGCTGTAGGACCGGGCCACTGCAAGACTTCTAGAGGGAAAACTGAGTGAGCCAAAGCTCCTTCTGGAAGCATATATGACAAATTAGAAACTGGGACATATTTTGGATGCATATGGTTCACTTTCACTCAAAAGAGGAAAAATCAGTCACATGTCCACAGGTCCATGGGAAGTCTGTATTTATGAAAAAAGCCAAATCCACATCAGCCTTCTGTTCTCCAAAACACTTGGCATGTGAAGTCTTCACCTGTTTGCCTCAAAATAATTTGCAAATGTTGTTTCTCCCAGCCCATCCATCGATGCCATAATAATCTTATCCATCCAAGCACACATTTCCCATACAACTAACTACTTCATCTCTCCTACTTGCTTGTCAAAAAAGCTCACTGTGCTGTGCTTGCTGATGCTTGCAACAGAATTTCATCATACTTTCTTGAGTCTCACAAAAGGGTGGAAGGTAAGCAACCTTTCTTTTTCCGGCAGGTGCTGGGAATTGCCTCTGGGGATGAATCTAAGTGTGGCACAAATAAGTAGGTTCTCTCTCAAGGCTCAGTTTTTGCTCTCATCTTTGATCTGAAAGCTGTAGCCAGCATCACTTCAATTCCCCCCTAAACACCACAATGTCTGAATGTTTCAGAAACATTTAGGATAACCTAAACCTAAGTATTTTTTCTGTGTATATCACAAAACTCAATAACATTTAAGCTAATTACTTGAACATGAATATGAGGTTTCCTCTAGATCAATGTCTTAAAGAAATGATGAATTTAGAGGTTGTTTCCAGTGGAGAACTTTCCTTGTATTACCAAACACTCCATGAAACATCTTGCTTCCAAAAAAAAATTGAAGGAAGTCTGAATATTTATGTAAACTTGTCCTGTTTACTGTCTATTTCCCTGCGCTTCAAAACCGATCCTGACACTAGCCATTTATGATGCTGGATTCTGTGGCCAACGACACAAAAACTTGAAGGATTCAAGACAAACCCATGTCCAAGTCCTAGCTAGAAATGGGTCAGCGCTGGGCCCTAAGGAAACAGGCACAGTCTGAGATCTAATTGATTGCAGTACAACTCCAGGACCTGGCATCTGTGTTCAGGTTTCTCTTCCCAAAATCCATTTACTTTAAAGGTGAGATGTTGGGGAGGAGGGAAAGGAGCCATAAGAAACAAATTACTAACTGCAAGAAGCAGCAATTGGACTCAGCATGTTCTGCTAATACACACCTGATAAAAAGCTTTTTTTTTCTCCTCACTGCAAGCAATCAGTTTTATTAACATTGAACGATAATGTGGAATGACTGTGAGGGAAAAAATGTTTAAAATAATAAAAAGAAACCCTGCAGGTGAGCAAGATTGATTTTAATAAAAGCAACAGAAGAAATACATTTCTGGGACATTTTCTACCCCTCTCCTCTTTGGAGGGTTAGATGTGACGAGTCTGGTGTTGTCAGTCTTGCCAGCAGGAGGGCAGTGACAGGTTGAGCAGCGTGTCTGACAGGACTGAAGTCAAATCTCCAAGAGAAGTAGCACAGTGCAGAATGGCCAATATTACAGATTATGTGGGGGAGAAGGAATGCACAAGGGTTATTCAGATACCATTATACATGGCAAAAATAAACCCCGAAACAACAACCCACAAACAAATCAGGATGACAGCTCTGCAAAAAAGCAGCAAGAAATGAACTCCATCTGATTCAAATCATACTGAATTACAAAGAAAAATATCACTAGCAACAGACAAGCATTACATCTCACACTCCTTTAAGTGGGCAGATAGAGTTGCAAAGGGCTCATATACTTGTAAAAATACAAGTTTTGCTGCCTTTAGATTATATTCAGGCTGAAAGTGATGGATGAAGTCCAACATGATATCTTCTCAGCATTGCATTCTGCAGTGACCACATAGCTTCCTGCTTAGTGTTCAAGTGTCCAAGACTTATCAGGTAATGGCAGTGTCACTCCCACAGCAATTACTCACTCAAGCAACAGCTACGTGGATGTGTAGCACATTAGATTTTCACAGCGTGTGATATTTTTGCTATTATGGTAAAAAATCAGCATTTGTGCTTAAAACTTGGAAGTTGCTTCTCTCAACATGTCCTATTAATTTTTTTTTTTTTCTCCCACTTATCTTCAGAAGCCATCTCCTCGTGCCACTCACTCCTCAGGTTGGCAGCAAACTTCTTGCTGAGCTATGAAGTCTTGGAATTCTTGTAGTTTTTATCAGTATTCGGCAGCACATCATCTTATCTGACACACTTCTGTTGGAAAGAGAACTTGCAGGCTTTCCCAACTTTGCATCTTGCAGATTTGCCTACCCTCTTAGGTTTTAATGGTCTTTTGGACTATTGCACATTGTCTGAACCAGCTAGGTGTTTTATTACAATCCCTATGACCCAAGAACAAATCTGGGAAGTTTCTGTCCTCAAAAGGGAGTAAGTGGGAAAAGGTTTCTTTTATATTGCATCCTGTGAACATCCTATTTTTGCAAAACAAACATGAAGTGTCAGCACAAATCCCAATTCCAGAGATCAGCTAATCTGATCAGTCTAGTAGCTGGCCTTTGGGATAAGGGCAGAGCTGGGTAGCAAATGCTCAATGCCAGCTTAATCATTAAAGAGGAAAAAAAAAAGAGACAAAAAAAAGACACTTAAAATAAAAGAGAGTGACAGAGAGAGACCAAGAAGAAGCGACAGCACATTTGGGCAGAAGAGGGGGATAAGTCCTATTTGCAAATGTTGATCACATTTGGTGATTAGTCTCAGCCAAGAAAAATGAAGGACGAATTTTTTTGTAAGATTTCAAAACAAATGTGGATTTCTGTTCTGAAATAGGATTTTTCTGTGGAAAAAGAGAGCTAAATAAAAAGACAATGAGGAAGGTCTAGCCTCAAATAGCAAATGAGAACACTTAGTGTCAGGCTGAATGCAGTGTTTCAGTTCAACATCTCCTCCCTGCTTCCCTCTCTCTCCTTTACTTTAAATGTCATATACACAATGTTCTGTTTTATTTTAAAACACATTTCTCCTGTTCAATTATGTAAATAAAGAAAAAAACCAGATGAGCTGTTATTCGTAAAGCTCTGCTTAAGGGAGCCAGAGCTGGATATGACAGAGTTTTTTCAAAAGTATATCAAAGACCATGGCTTCCAGGTAATCCAGGGGTGAATTGGGGAAGAGGGAGGAGAAGGCTGGAAGAAGAAGGAGGGGGAAGAAACTGCACTTCCCAGCCTTGCCTTGCATGGTCATCTGCCCAAGACAGGTAATACACTGCCCCATGGTAGAGTGTGTTCACAGACACAACTTTGTGCCACTCCCATGTGATGCACCTGTAAGAGGCCAGTAATGTTGGCTGTTTGGTGACAGCAGATTTCACACTGCTGGTTTATGGCTTTCCCTCTCAGCAGTAACTTTGAATTTATCAGACCCAGCTATTCTACATATAAGGCTGATACTGCAATTTATTGTATCCCACACATTATACCCAAGCATATGTCCCTGTGTGAAATGCTGTTTTACTCATTCAGCATTCATGCGTGGATGATTTCTTGTGCCTCAAGTATTTAATCTAATGGGCACTTTTCGTATACACAACTAAAGGCACTAAGATGAAGGATTTAAAACACTAGACCAATATATTATATAAATGAAAATCTCTTTGGCACTGGCATCCACAGATATAATATAATATTTGGGCTTTCTGACCTTGAGTACAATTTCCATATACTCATAAAAAATTGATAGCACTTCTCATTATCCATTCCCCTCTCCTCAGCCCACCCACCCTTCTCTCCCACATCACAGCCACCACCTCCGATTCCCCAGTCCTGCACATCAGTCTTATGGTCACCTCCAGGGGTGTCCCAGGCACCTCTTTCAGGCTCTACAAGGAGGCCGCTCTTCTCTGTAATCCATAGGAGCATAACAGAGAGCCCACCTCTTCCCTCTCAGTCAGGAAATTGAGACACACACTCATTCCTGAACATGAGATGCAAAGAAAGCTTTCCACAGACACAAAAGTCTTCAAGCTGCTTGCAGCACAGCCCTAGGTTTCTCAGAAACCTGCTTTTCTGAGATATCACTCAAGCAACAGCTCAGGTTCTGGCCATCCTGTTTTTCAGGCATCAGCACAATAGTTCATTCCTAGTATTTTGGGGGGTGTATTATTCCTGTTTTATAAAAGGCTTATCCATTCTACAATTGAATTAATAAGAGAAAAAGCTTTCGTGGGGAATAATGTGTATCTAATTATTAATGTACTATAGAACTTAGCTTTTATATTGCAATTTATATTGCAATTACCTTCTTTGTGATATAAAGCAGAACAATAGAGAGGAAGAACTTCTTTATTAATGCCTAATAGCATGGTAATTTAAAATATTCGAGTTTCTTTAATAAGGTGCTGTATGAATGTTACCTAATTTGACAAGATTAATTATACAATTAATTTGAGACTGCTCTCAATTAAATTAGTAAAAATTTGTAAGAATACAGGAACCTAACATGAAGTGATACCTATTAAACAGGGTATTAATTAGACAGAGATGAAATAATGCATGCTTTGTTAATATAAAGGGCATTGAGGAGTTGGTAAAGATGTATTATTTCATTACTTTAATAAAATAAAGGCAGTCCAGGCACAAAACAATTTCAGAGAATCCTTCAGAAGACTGTGTAATAGAAGTCAGTGTTAGTTCTGCTACAAGGACTGAGGAGACTGATTCTCACCTCGGGTCAGATTTATTCCAAGTCGTTTGATCCTGTAGAACTACTCCAATGTTATTGCAGGGTAAATCCATGTACAGTCCCAATGGAGCCATGAGAGATGGAGGTAAAGGTCAGTCATGGATTAGAAAGTAAGCACCAGCTAAATTTGTATTAAAAAATGAAAAATAATGATGCACCACATCATAATAAGTTCATAAAATGAAACAGGTTAGAGTTCAGAATACTAATGGAAGGAAACAAGGCAAAAGGCAGGGTCACAACCATGGATTTCAGGAGGGAGGACTTGGTTCATGGACCTGCTTGGAAGCATACCAAGGAAGCAGTCCCAGAGAGAAGAGGGGCCTAGGACACCTAATTGATTTTCAAGGGCTGTATCTTCCAATATCTAGAATAGTCCATTCTGCCCTGTGGACCAAAGGTGATAGAAGGCCTGCAGGGATGAACAAAAACCTTCTCCTGACAAAAACCCAACACAACAAGGAAGTGTACAGGAGATGGAAAACAGGGGTCAGGCAACCCATGAGGAATAAAGACACTGTGCACATGTGTAGTGATAAGATTACGAAAGCCAAAGACCGCAGGGATCTCAGTCTGACAAATTACATGAAGGACAATAAAAAAAGCTGATATAGGTACCAGAGAAGCAAAAAGAATACTAGGGAAAATGTGAACCTGCTGCTGAATGGGAATGCGGATCTTTACAAAAAGCCACAAAGAAAGTCAAGTTCACCATGACTTCTGCTTGTATCCAATATCCCACACACTGGAGGTCAGGAGGAAGATCCAGAGAAAGGAAAACTTATTCTTTGTGAAGGAGGTAGGGAACACTTAGACAAACAACATACACGTGTCCGTGGGACCTGATGGGAGGCACCCACAAGTGCTCAGGGAGCTGACCAGTGTCATTATGAGGCCAGTCTTGATCATCTTTGAAAGATCATGCTGATCAGGGGAGGTTTCCATCTTAAGGGAAAGGCAACAGTGGGTGCTAACGTTTTCAAAGGGCGGATCACTTTTCTTTCATTCTGAGATGGCTCACAGAGTGTATTTCAGACATGAATTCTTACACACAGCCTCCATTGTATTAATCACAACAAAGTTCTTGTGAGACAGAGAAGCTCTGTTAAGCACTTCTTCCTTTCAGAGAAGCTAACTTCAAATGGCCTGCCTGAGGTCAGAGATGAAATCTACTTTACTTGAACTCAGTCCTGCTGAGTATTAGGCTATCACTCTTCACTAGAGAGTTGTTCATATTTCCACTATGTCCTTATGGACAATAAGCTTGTAAGGACAATAAGCTTATAAGGACAATAAAGTTTATGGCAAAATATTTTTACAGCACTCTACTGTATGAATGCAATCAAATTTGTACCCATCCAGAGTGGTATTTCTCTCATCTGGCTTCAGACTTCCACAATGTGGATATCAATATCCAAGATAGTCACTCTATGATCCCTTTGTAGATAAAGGAGGAAAGCAGAGTCTGTTAGATGTGCATTACCAGATCTGTTAGATATCTGTTTAAGAGGACAAGTTTCATACTCTGGAACTGCCTATATCTGTGCAAAAAGGGAGCTTAGCATGACTAGCTCAGAGGAATTTCATCCCAAGGATCTCAGACAAAATATGTTAGTTCATTTCATCCGGGAAACAGAGTACATGATATTGCTGATATGATCAATGAGAACAGAACCTATTGCAAATGTCAAATATTTGGAAGCTATCCACAGAGTGACCTTTAGTGAGATATTCTTCAAATAAGCTGCAAGAGCAAATAAAATCAAAACAGGCATTCCAAGAACAGGAAGAATCTTGTTTATTAGATATTATAGCTCCTTCATATGAACTCCTACCTTCTCTCTGTTTCAAACTCAGACAACATGAGTTTAGGTATTTGAATCCAACCAAAACAGTACTAGTTTTTACTATTAGTATTAGTAGTATATTATGCGTACACAGTATTGTCATAGACTCTTCCACATTATGAGAAGCTAGTCATCCTTACTTTGAAGGTATTTTAAGGAACTGCTGTATATGTGCTGAATTATTTTACTATACAAATTAGACTTATACTGCACTACAGTTAGACAAATGTAAAACCCGAAGGTTTAAGGAGATTTGAAATTTTCAAGGTTCCATGTTTACCTTAAATTTCTCATTTGTAGAAATTTGAGTTTAAAATGTCTTGTCTGAAGCATTTTTTTAATTTAGCAGAAACATGAAAAGTTTTATCATCTTAGAATGAAACACAACCAGCCTCTGCTCACTGATTCAGATTAGCACCTTGTGAAACATAACATACATTCAAACTACTGCATTCCAGTGTGAAAACCAGTGCAAATTTATTTATGAAAAGAGAATTGTTCTGTTTCCTAGCAAAGCAGTTTTGTTGCCACATGATTTGCTGCACTGGTTTGATAGATAGTCCATCATCATAGCTTCAGCCTTTCTAACGTGACATCTAACACAGTGAAAATACGGGGAAAACAGCCATTTCTGTGCATAGAGTGACAGCAATTCCCATTCCTACCAGTGTCTGTAGACTGTCCAGATATAAATGTCACCAGAGCATGGTGTTCCTAAGAAGTGTCTTCAAAACCATAAAAGGCATTCTGCAAAGCTCCATCTCTTTGACCTGACTGCAAGAAACTTGGAGTAGATGATTGAAGAGAGCATGGCTAGAGGCAAGCATTCAAACCAATTGTTCTGCTCTGTCAGAACAAGGGCAGAACGGATGACACATTCAAAGGGTCCATTTTGAATATCTTAAAATTTCAACAACAGCGGGTAAGAATCCAAGTTTTTCTAGCTTCCAAAAGCAGTGATACCTATCCATGCCAACTAAAAAAAAAAAAAAAAAGAAAAAAAATGATGCATTTTTAGCACTCCTCAACCCACGGAGGACTTGCCCTCCTTCATCATCTTTTTCCTGTTCTGCAGGCCAAAGGCTTTGCATGAAAACATTTAAGTTTGTTGTATTTTGACCTGAAATGACAAATCTGTGGCTGTGGCAAATCCACTGTGCACCAGAGACAGTTTCCTCTTACTCTGCACCTGTATGAAACACTTAACTAGATCTCTCTGCTCAGTAGTGAGTATGCAGGGCAAAGCAGAGAGCTGGTGTGCCCAGACCCACATCATCAGACCAAGAGAACAACCTGAAGTTTGTTTCAATGTTATCAGTCAGAGATGGGGGCAATTCTAAACTAAATGAGAACTTGCCAGCCATAATCACGCCATGGGAATGGGGAATGCGCTTGAAAAGAGACATTTAAATGGCAGAGCTGTCAACCTTCCTGGCACATCAGTGTCTTGCAGTTTTCATGCAGTACCTTTCCCTACCCGTGAAAGTCCTGTTTATTCACCTTTCTCCAGTTTAGAAAAGATCAAGTGTCCACAGGTGTACCCCAAAAGCTGTGTTCTACTCGTTCCTACAGTTCTACAAGTTACATCTAACCTTAAATTTGGCTCAAACAGCTGTCACTTCAGAGAAATGTGTGAAAGGAACCAGACTGTGTCTCCAACTACAGTCTACAGAGTATAGCAAATACCACTGCAGAACTCTTCTTCCTACTCTGACAAGTGTAGTTAATGAAGAGCAGGCCAAAATCTTGCAGTAAGTTGCTTTATACATATCCTGTACTACTTAGTTTCAAAACAGAGACTTTACTTGCAGGGAAAACTTCCACTTGGGAACGTGTTGCCAGTCAGCCTAGCAACATGCCCCTCAATCTGGAGCATGTGTGGTCTCCAAAGGCAGCACTTTGGGACTGTCTGTCAAAACAGCAGCATCCCATTCAAGACAGAAAGTGTTAAAGTAATCTCATGTCTTTTACAGAGTTATGTTCAAGCTAGGACTTTTCTTTTAATGAAGCTTGCTGATCAAGGTTATCAAGTCAGGCAGTCAATAGCACTGAACTCTTTTATCAGCTCTTCTTGGTAATTATAAATTATTTGCCATTAGACAGTATGCTAATTCTTAGACTCCTACAAAGAGCTTAATCAATTGAGTGCATTTTATTATTTTCTAGTCTAAACATCACGGACTCATCATATAAAGTATCCAATAACACTTAATTATTCTAGATAGTTAAACTGATGCTAAACCAATCAGAAATTATATTTGAATTTATTAGTCTTCCTGAATTATTTAGCCAGCACAATGGAACAACAGAAACAAAATACACCCAAGAGGTGAAGTGCGAACTGAGCAAGGAATGAGGTTCTGAAGTTAGTACATAGAAAAATGAAACAAAATGTGTGATTAACTTTCAGAAGGGAGAGGGCAGGAAAAGTACAACAGGCAGATCTGTACTATGCATTCTCCTTTGGGTCATATTATTGCTAATTTAGACCTGCAGGGGCATGTTAACCCTGAGAGACATTTCTGTATCTGAGGCTGGCTTCCTCACATCAAAGCCTTTCTAGTCATTGTCTTGCACTTTTAGGAGCAGATCCAACAAAGGTACCTAATACCTATCCAAAGGCGGGCTTTTGAATGCAGACCTCTGATTTTGAAAATGCTGTCCAACTTTTATCTAACTCTTGCCCCATCTCTTCTCTCCTCCCCTGTCTTCCTAGACTTTGCAAATGACCTAAAAAACCTTTTTTGCTGAGAGTATCTGTTACAAAAATAATTGTTAGTCCAGGTGGCTGCCTCCTACCTAAGCATTTTCTTACAGATGCAGTAATCTGCCATTTAAGTCACCTCTACTTTGTCTGGCTGGCACAAAGTATTTGTGTAGCTCCTCACTGGAGCTCCACATGCAAGCAGATGATAGGTGTTATTGTGAACCATAACCGAAAATGTTTTCCACAGCCCTATCTTTCCCATGAAACCCTGGCAGCATGATAAAAAAGCATCATGTTGAATTCCTTCTGGAGTCCTCATTATCCTCCTGCCAAAAGCCTGCTCAGTCTTTAAAAATGAAAAAAAAGAAAGAAAAAAAAAAAAAAACACAAACAACAAGAAGGAAAACCACAAACCTCCATAGGTCCAAAAAAAGAATATTTGTTTAAATAGTGGGTAATAGCAGTGTGTAATGCTTCACCTTTCCCTTTTTGCCTGCATTAGCACAGCCTCTGAATCAGGAAGCGTTTTGGCATAAGTAGATATGGCCTTAAAAAAGAATCTCCCACACAGGAAAAGACTCATTCTGGGCAACCAGAGCTGGCTGCCCCTCTGGGAAACCATACCCTTTAATTTAAGCTGAGGCTACTTTTAGCTTCTGTATGTGTAATTTAAGACTGCATTTGCTTTTAAGTGAGTTGCAACATGTTCTTTTAACTGGGTAATGGATCAGGCTGCAGACTCTTCCACTGCTGAGATGTGGCTCTAAATAAAACTGAAAGAACTGCCCTATGGGGTCAGACCAGAATTTCGTTTAACTTAATATCCTGTCCCCAATACCTGCCAGTAGCTGCCTGGTGAAAGAATATTAAAGCCACAACAGAAAGGACTGAGTGATTCTCTCCTCTGTGAATTGCTCCAGCTCCTGGCAATCAGCAGCTTAAAAGCACTGCTGAAATTAGCTAACAAAGTCAACAATGACACTTAGATTTCAGATCCAGAGACCTTTTCCAAAGTTGTTCCCACCTATACCATTTGTCAAGTAGCAAATAAACCCTTCCATCGTCATCACTGACTTGTGAGAAGGTGGAGTGAAAGTAGAATGGTGCTGATGATGCCAGGAAGATTTTTTGCCTTTTTTATATATACCCCTTTTATACACCTTTTATATAGTTTTATGTATTTTTAGCGCTTTTAGCCCACATACTTGTAATTCTTTAAGTCTGATAACTTAGCTAGACCCAATATTCTATTAAGCCAGGAGACGAAACATCCTGCAAGCTTCACAGTTAGAGGTCAGAAAGACTCAGACACCAAGGTCCTCTCTAGAACACATTCTGTAAACTAAGGTAGGCCCATCCAGGGGGAAGGTTCCTGGGACGAGGGGTTCACTCGAGCCTCTCTCATTGGGGAATCTTTAATAGGTATGCTAATTTGCCAGGCCTATAATTGTGTGTGCATTTTCGGTGTGTGGGTTGACGCATTCCACCTGGATGTGGTGCACCTAAGGATTCTTAAATAAATACTGAGGTAAAAACCCTTTTTCCCCTCTAAATGTGTTTGGCTTTTGATTTTAAGACCAGGAAAAGGCAACACTGATAATCTCATCATCAACATTCAACAGGGATTCTCCTGTATATATGTATGTATAGAAGGAGATGAAAAGTTCAAAAAAGCAGGACAACTAAATCTAAATCTTTGGATAGTAAGGGAGTATACCCATAATTCACTAAAAATACCTCTAAAATATACAGCAACTCCTTTTATTACTACATGTTATTTGAATCTCTGTAGTTTTGAATATTCAGTAGTTTTGTAGCATTTTTTTTTACAGTCAATGCATTTGACCCTCTTATTTCTTGCTATTTTGAAAGCGTGCATGCCTGCTTATATCATAAGAACTTCTTATTCATTCTATTTAAATATGGGCTGAAGATACTGAAAGATACTTTTGTAATACAGGCAAAGCAAAAAACACATATGGTCCCAGATATGTGGAGAAATTCCTGTCTAAAGCCATTTTGGTCTGCTCTCTCTGCTAGTAAAGTGTAAACAGCACTGTAAGAATCAATCCTGCACACCCCTGTCACACCACTGGCTGAACAATCTTTGTTGTCCACACCTCCTTAGAGAGGAGTTTCTCCACTGTCATTCTCCACCGACATGCATAACGCGGTCAGCCCAGGGCTCCCCACACAGACACTAATGCACCGTAGCGTCACTGTTACTTTTATTTACCTACAGAATGTGAAGCTTGATGCAATACTAAACAAAACAGACATGCTCCCGCCTCAAGGAGCTTCTATGCTTTCAGGTCTACCCACTCCAGTGCCACAAAACAAGCCTCCAGAGCTCCCTTGAACTTCCAGTTTCTGCTTGAGAAGATGACAAGTTCATCCAGAAAAGTCTGTGCCAATATGACACAGTATTACCCTACAACTGTCTGCCACTGTCCTTTTGCCGGCATAGGCTGATGGAACACTTTTCATTGAGTTCAGCACAAAAGTCAGGTGTAAAATGCACCCTAGAAAACTGCCCAGGCACAGCTGGGGAAGGTAAGGGATAGACTTGACATTAAGTTATTTAGTTCAACAGGTACCCACAGAAATATGTGAAAAAGTGTTGACATTAACTTGGGAGAAGATGTGCACTACCTTTTCCAAAATCAACCTGATTTGAGTCTTACACCACTGTAATTTTCAGGAAATGGGCTCCACATATGCCACAAGAAAAAAATCACTTCAAAAGTTAAGCTGACTTTTAGGAGAGAACTGGGGACTGTTTCTGGTTCCTAAAGAGTAGTACAAATTAGTACAGCCTAAAGCTGAAGCAGATGTCTCCCAGATGTCAGCTGGAAGAGAAACATGTCTCTATGCCCCCTCCACATGCTGGATGTGCACAAAGGAGCGGAGCTAGCAGTGAGGACCAGACCCAAAATCTCTGAGTGCCCAAACTTCTTCCTCTCTGTCAGCCTTTGAAATGAGGCACAGGGACTCAGAAATAATCTCCAGCATAACTCTGGGAAAATGTGTGCAATGGACGTCATGAAAGGGAAGTGTGAAGCAAGAGCGGAGGGTGAGGAAGATGAAGTTCTCTTTTTATCTGCCATAAATCTGCACCTGCCAGGGGGATTCAATCTGCAGACACAGCACAGGTGAAGGAGCAAGTAGGTTGCCAAAAAAACATCACAAAACGAATGCATTACATATTACATAAGTTTCATCACTTAGCCCATGAACATTTCCACCTTTCAAGCAAGTAGTTAAACATGAAAAGAATTACAGCTCTTTGGAAATTCTCTGGCTATAGGAAATTAAAAGTAGCATCATGTTCTAGAGTTTGGAAAGCAGAAGTTAAGGGACAGACACCGGATAAATATTAAAGTCTATATTTTGGTGAATAAAAGGCTGCCATAGAGCAGCTCACATGTCCTCTCCTAAAAATAAGTTTTCTTTTGTAGGTGTGAACTCTGTAGCCATGAATAAGAGTCAAAATGGGGAGCAGTTGTTTGGATCATGACAGTGAAGACAAGGGAGTGTGTGCCTCATAACTGGTCAGTTAGATTTCTTTAAAATGTTGCAGATAACCTTTGAGGATGAGATCATGAAGGCCCCTAAAGATGTCCATCTTTACAGGCCCTTGATGAGTTTTCTGAAGCTGTAGGATATTATTTATGCAAGGCTATGCTGGACAGACATAGGGCTTTAACAAAGTTTTAGTTAATGCATTAGGATGATCAAAGCATCAAGAGGACCCCCTTAGTGACAGTTTTCCTTTAATCAAATTCTTGTTGGGTATCAAATATCAGATGGAATATTATAGACAGCAAGGTCATATATGCTAGTGATAAGTCCAGAGGTAATTTCCAAGTAATAAAGATAAAATATGGATTTATGCCTTTATTTGTTTCTTGAAGTCTTAACAGCAGTGATACCTTGGACACCAGCTCCTCCCTTACTCACAGAGAACAGTGTGGACACTGCTCCCCTGTGCCTACGCAATATAACCCACTGTGCATTAAGGAGGGAGACTCATCACTGAAAATATGAAAACAGAGTTTATTCTCCAGCACTGAGGAAAAAAAGCACCACTCTGTGACATGACATCACCTTGTCCTTTGTACAATTACAGACACTTGTTCAGTCTGGTTTTAGCCCTCCATATAGTGGCTTGCATTACCCACAAAACATGCATACATCTTTTATGCTCATCTTCTCCTCACACCACTGGGAGCTGGATAGTCATTAAAAATCCTATCTAAGCAAGGGAGAAATAGCAAGGAATGCAGAGCGTCATATTGCATAACTTGTCTCTTCATCCCATGTTTATGCTAGCAAGGTGTGACACTGCTTTTTACATAAAATTGCAACTTTTTTTTCTGGTTATTCATGCTTTGGAGAATGCTGCTTGAGGCAGTCAATAGCAATTATACTTGGTGAAAAGAACATACAATACAAATTAGAGCAATATAGATTTTCCCCCCTGTTACTTTAATGTTTAGTTACCCTGTTAGATTTAAACTGAGTACATAATGTTTAAGAAATTACTTTCACTAAAACCCATTAACTGACACTTAGAAATAGCATTTTAATCCAAAGGAGTGCAGCAAAACATTGCTGCAATTAATAGGTACGTTGGAGCAGTGAAAAATCCACTCTAAACCAAAGTGTATCCATGGTGGCAGGTTGTTTATATCCAATACTTAAAAGCATCTTGAAAACCGAGGGCAAGAACCTTAGCCCGTGAAAGCAATGGAGTCACTCCTCCAGCAAGGGCTTGGCCCTGTGACTTAAAGCCCATATTTAATTGCTTTGGCAAAACTCACTTCTTACTAGTGACCAGGCACAGAATGAGGAAGAGGTTTAGGGCACACGATTTACGAAGCCAAGTGCTAGCAGAGTGAGGAGCAGGAGAAGCTGGCCCATGGCTGATGCTCATTGTTACTCACATTCTTCCTCTACCCATCTGCATCTACTCCTGGCAAAGGCGGCATCTTCTTCCTCCTGCTTTTTTCTTCCTTGCCTCTTAGTTTGGGCAGCAGCAGGTGTGACAGTACCACACGTGCTCTGCAGAGGTTGGACACTTGAACCAGAACTTTGTGATGCAGGTGAGTTTGAGCAAGCTCCTCTGAGTGGAACCTTGTATCTTCATGGTAACATCTCTCTGTCTGGACACTGTTTTTTAAACTTTTTTAAAGATGCAATCAGTCAAAATTTCTTTCCCTGTATAACTGTCATAAATCAACATTTCTCTAGTATTGCCCAGAGCACAAGTACTTCTTTCACCAATAGCTGCAGATGATGCTTTGTTTGCAAGGACAGGAGTGAAGGTTTCTAGCAATCATAGCTAAAGCTCATGTGCTTGACCAGTAGTTTAATTTTTCATGAAGTGTGAAGAATGAGATGTGCTTCTCTCCTTCATCTCTGTTCTGAATTTATGTATTGATTTAATCCCAGCCAGCCACCAAGTACCATACAACCGCTCACTCACTTCCCCAGCATAAGGATTGGGGAGAGAACTGGAAGGGTAAAAGGTAGAAAACTCATGGGTTGAGATAAAGACAATTTAATAGGGAAAGCAAAGGCCATGCACACAAGCAAAGTAAAACAAGGCATTAATTTCCTGCTTCCCATGGGCAGGGAGGTGTTCAGCTATCCCCAACAGAGCAGAGCCCCATCAGGCGTAACAGTGACTTGGAAAGACAAACACCATCACTTCAAATGCCCCCCCTTTCCTCCTTCTTCCCCTCACTTTATATTCTGAGTATGATGTAATAGAGTCTGGAATATCCTCTTGGTCAGTTTGGGTCACCTGTCCTGGTTGTGTCTCTTCCCAAACGCCCAAGCACCCCCAGCACCCTCACCAGCACATCAGTATGTAAAGCAGAAAAGGCCTTGGCTCTGTGTAAGCCCTGCTCAGCAACAACAAAAACATTTCTATTTTACTAACCCTGCGTTCAGCAAAAATCCAAAACACAGTCCCATACCAGCAAAGAAAATTAGTTCTACTCCAGCCAAAGTCAGCACAATATGTCATCAGGGGTCAGCCCTACTGCTTATTTCACGCAACAGGACCAGCTTCTGTCGCACCTCATACCTGTCCCACAACGCTTACCTCCCTGCACACAGCAGCATATACCTGGCCACCATGATGCTGGTTGAAGGATTTTAGATTAGCTATACTTATACAGTTTTTATGAACAGCTTTTAAAGGATGATGAAGATACTTACTCAGAACAATGGTGCTTATACCCACAGGAGGCAGTCCTCCTCTGCTAAAAGTTTATCCTTCCTCTAAAAATCAAGTCTCATCTTCTGAGCAATTTCACCTTTCTACCGTTAGCCATTTAATTTAAAGCATGGAACTTTATATAGCAACTAATCTCTGTGTGGCCTGGCAGAGCTAGTTGATTGTCACAGATAATTGGTTGATTTGGACAGCATTCAAGCTAGTGGCCTTCTGTATCCAAGATAATCTCTCTTCAGAATATACTCTGCACTCTTCTAAAGGTAGCATAGAAAGACCATCATCATTAGCAATTTTGCTGAAGAGCAATATTTAATAACTGACTAACAGGCCATTACTTGAATTGCCTACCTCTGTCATTTCAGCAGGGCTAAAATAGGAATTCCCTCTCAGTCTTCCAGAACATAAGAGGTTTGTAATCAACTATTTGTGTAAATCTGGGGGCATGTAGGTAGTCATGAATTGTCTGCTTTTCCAAATAAAGAAAATATTTAATTAGTGTCAGTAAGCCTCTTTTACAAACAAAAGGTTTTCCCTGGCTACATCTGCATGCGACAGAACTCCTTTCCTTGCAGACAGACCTGTGCTGACAGCAAATGGCACATGCTTATCCAGCCTGCAGCATGCAAGGCATACACAGTAGCTGGAGGCAAACAGTGTATTTGCCTTTATTTACAGGGACACGTTTCTTCACAACAGATAATGCAAAACTTGGTCTCTGTCAAAAAGAGTGTTCAAATCATCTTTTTGTTCTGGTATTGAATGGCAGATAACAGAGAAGGACTCAGTCCAGAACTAGGGTTCCTGGTACACAGCAGTAACAACAGCAGCCTCAACCTCATTATTCTTGCACTAATTCATTCGTAGACATCTGGAAACACCTGCTGATCTTTATATGTTTTGCCAGCATTTCATGTAAAGTTGCAGTTTTATCCAGGGCAACAATTACAAGGACTTACTTTGTATAGTATTGGGATAAAAACAGCTGTGGAGACTATTGGTATGAAGTTTTCTAGCACTGGAATACATCTTCAGCCACTATGGAACACAGAATTGTCAGGGTCGGAATGGATGTCTGGAGAGCATCTAGTCCAACCCCCCAAATCCATAAATCTCCAATGAACTACTTTATATTACATCAGATGAAGTTCTGAAGTTCCAGTTTAGAGTCATTTAGGTAGATTTTTCAGAGTTTTGCAAGAAAATTTTACTGACGCCTCTATTTTTTATTGATATTATCTCTGTAATTTTATTGAAACCTGTAAAAGGGACAGTGAAGCAGCACCAGTCCTACCAGACCCTTCAGGTTGTCTCAGTAACAACAAAATGTTGTGGTGCATGACACACAACAGCTAAGGAACCCACAGAGTGTTT
The DNA here is from genome assembly GCA_013397775.1 of Eulacestoma nigropectus. NCBI lineage: Eukaryota > Metazoa > Chordata > Aves > Passeriformes > Eulacestoma > Eulacestoma nigropectus. Next base: position 3,934,417 of record VZTE01006235.1, on the reverse strand, counting down.
CAAATCATGTATTCCTTCAAAAATGCAGACGATCTCACATATTTTGGAGTTTGGGTAAGGCAAATCTGCCTCCAGACTTCAAGCCATGTCTGAGGCCAGCAAATAAAGACACAAGTAGGGAAAAGGTGCCTGCCCAAAGATCAGCAATTACTGCTTGCATTCTCTCCAAGGCTCCAACCATGTAATATTTTCTGGGGTTTTAGTAACAAAGTATCATTAACCCTCAACTCCAAATCAGTGCAGACATTAACATGCAGTAAGTAAAATTTACTTGGTTTGGTGAGTGTGGTAAGCGTGGTGTGTTCTTTCAGAACCATTCTCACCAATTATGGAAATTAGTATTTTGAATGCCCCAGCTCTGTGAGGCGTCATGGATCTAGGAGTCAATAGTCCCTCACTTAATCTTTTCCATGTATGTAGGTACTTGATTTCAAAGAACACCTTGTGCCCTGTACTCATACCATATACAAAAGGGACATTAAAAACACGTATTCAAAGTGCTCAGCAAAACAGGTTTCTTAAGAAGGTGGTTTAATCACTGCAAATTTTCACAGACCCAAAGGCACTACCTGACATTCAGCCAAATTGCGGTTAACTATTAAGCCATTCTTCAGCTTTACCAAGCTCATTTCAAACCGAGTTAAACAAGAACTGACTGACAACAATACTAATTCCCACAGCATCAGTACTATTGGTCTTGTGCTTCATGAGGAAAGGTCTGGCACAGCTCCTGCTGGCATCATGCATCCACCTGCAGCTTCTATGACACAGACAGCTGACAAAAAACCTCAAAAAGGTAGGCAATGCCAACAGGACCAAAACCAGGCTGCTCCCAAAATGAGAGGTACTTTACAGATAACCAAGTGCTAAATAGAACAGTGGGGATTAAGGACTGTTCTCCTAGATCTCATGTGATTACATTACCTCAGACTATAATGCTATTTTCTTCAAATTTTTGAATATTTAACAACTCAAGTTTAATAGTTTCAACTGCTAAATCAAAAATAGCCTCAGCTCAGATCCCTAACAATACTATCCTTCTGACTGTCACCTGAAATGTGAAAAGATCAAATTCAAGTGTCTGTTCAAAAGGTGGGAGCAAACAGGCACTCCATCTGCAAAGGGATGGAAATAGGAGAAACACAGACCTCTGTAGCCTGGGGAAAGTTTTAGCTGAAAAAGAAATAGCCCAGACCTGAGGAGATGGATGCAGTAAATGAGAAAGGTGTTCTCTAGCAAGTTTCCTGCTGGAGTAGCAGGGACACGACTGAAGAAGCACAAAAGGCTATGAATGACAGTGCTAACAGAGGACTTGATTGCTAATAAGGGCTGGTGTTTTATGATCTATCTGCAACAAGCCAAACAAAAAATCTATATGAATTCAGCTTCCATGATTAGAAAGGTCAGCCCTCAGAGGATACAAAGTGCTAATTAATTGTAAGTAATAACACATGTAATGAAGAGATGTCCTGACTTTTGTGAGTTGTCTATGCATCAAGAAGAATATCGGGGCATTCCAAATATACCCTGTCCATGCCCACCTGCCCTAAAAAGCACCTAGTTATTATTTAAAGTAACTCTTCTTCAACAGTTTCCTTAGAACGTGAACTCATCACCTTGCCCTTGGCTTGATGCTACTTTTCCAGTAGTTACCATTTTTTTCACATCCTGTTTATTGCTACAGCTACATTTGTTAGTGTTTAGTCAAAGAGTTTATGTATAGACCATAAACATGGTGCAGCAACAAGCAAGGCTCTTAAAATGCCACATTCATGTTCAAATAGGAAGATGCTGAAAGGATTTCTATCACGTCTTGAATACATAGCATAAATAATGTCAAATAGATATCTGAAATGTCACTAAAAATGACAGTTCCCATTGACTTCCAAAATCAAAACCACGTTCTGAACCAGAACCTTTGAGGAAACAAAGAGGTTTAACCATGGCTGAAAGCCATCCAGAGGTATAACAGTAAAGGTATCATGCAGGGCATAATGGCAGTGGCAGCTAGATAGGAGTCTGGCCTTAAGCCATGAGCTGGCAGTGCAAGCAGCCTGCTTGTTGGTGGGAACCTTCTAACTCTTTTTCATGTCACTTCCCAGAAATTTCTAACGGGCTTAAAAGGCACATATAATTGCAGGGTCCGGATTTCTTTTTTTCCTTTCCAGCCATTTAATTCCTAGCTACTTTCTTCTCCCTTTGCCTCTTGGGGTCTCTCTTTCTGAGTTCTTTCATCAGAGGGTGCACATAAAAATGTTTGTAGCAATCCACTCTTTCAGAACAAATGTCCCTCTGTAGCCAGGACGAGCCCTCCTTCTCCAGGTTCCAGCAGTTACTTTTCTGGGATGCGGAGAGGAACTGACAGCAGAGGAGCACATATGAGGAAGGAACATAGCTGTGAAGTTGCAAGTTCATCAACCACCACATGCCACAGATGTCAGAACACATCTCCCTCTACTTTCTCTGCTCTGCCAAAAATAAAGGCTAGGGGCAGAACTCAGGTCTTCAATCCATTTGATTGCCCTCTGCTGTGACTCAAGGACAAATGCTTGCCTTTAAAGCAGCAAGAAAAAATCTACAAAGGGAGAAAGTTCATATACCTGTAAAATAACTTTAGCACAAGTAGGCAGATAAAGCTGGTTGCCACTTGAAAGTTTCAAACTATCTGAAATTGACACATTCTGAGGTTTGTTTTCATTCCAAATTCTAAATGGAAAACATTACAAGAAAAAGAAGAATGATTATTTCAAGTTGTGATTTTTAAATCACAACCATTCAATTTTATTAAAATTAAAATATCATGTCCTGATTTTGATCCTTTCAATTTCACATTATGGAAACATAACAGGAAGCTGTAATGCTAAAGGTGACTTGCTCTGTTATAAATGATGCATCAAATTAAATCAGATAAATTTCCCAAACCAATTAAGTGGTTGGGCCCAGTTAAGATCACTATCTGGTGCTTAGACCTTAGATGTTCTTTCATGACAAAAAGGTACTAATTAACATTTTTCACATGAAAAATTTAGATTTTGGTAAACCAGGCTTTTCCAACTCAAAAAAAAAAAAAAAAACTTATTGGGGAACCTATGACTATTTTGAATACTCTTAAGGGTGTTTTAATCCTGGTGTTATCCTCTACTGGCTTGACTCAAAGCCCTGGTGAATCAAGGGGCAGAGGGGGTACTGGTCACCTGGTGACTGCATGGTTACCAAGGGTGCACAACCCTGCCGAAAACCAGGTCATTCCAGTGATTAAATTCATTTACAATACTTCGAACACAAGAGTGGTTCTGAAAGGATCACAGCAATATTGACTAGAAAGTCAATGAGATGCTGGGGAAATTAACGCTGCACACTTGATACACTTAGAAATGCCATTAACTGGAAACTCAGCTAATCCTACAGAATGGGGGCATGGAGACTGTGATTTAGGAGCAAAGAGGGCATTTGACAAGGTGGGTGAGTAACTCCAGCTGCCACTGGATTTTGTGTGGCCCTGAAGCAGTTTGGCCACCAGCCCCAGATTTTCAATATGATTTCTGTGGGTGGAACAAACCGTACAACTGGAGCACTCACTGTTTAAAAAGAAATTATTGGAAGAGTCATCGATGGCTCTCAGGTTTACTTGGCAATGTTGCTCTTTTCTCCAGTCTGCTTCTATACATCATAGCAGATGTGTACCTAAACAACAGGCCCTAACAAAAACAAGCTCAGTAACACAGAAGCTGACCCCACTTCTATTTTTCTTTCCTTTTTCTTTCCTTTATTTCTTCCTTTTTCTCTTCTTTTTGTCTTTTTTCTTTTTTTTTAATACCCCCCCGCCC
>VZTE01006235.1:3899903-3930578 GCA_013397775.1 Eulacestoma nigropectus | reverse complement strand
CCTTCCCCCAAAAAAGAGAACTAGAAGTCCTTTTTGGGAAAAGCCATTTCATAGCTGTCTACTGTCTTTCAAGGGAATTTTTAATTGATCTCACAAGATGTGTGGGATCTACCTCATCAATGGATCGGAAAAAAAAATCTGTAACCAAACAATAAAATGGATATCCATTATCCATCAGAAGAAGAACTTTCAAGAAGAAGGAAAATTCTTTCATTCATTTTAAAGATGGCTCAGTGACGGAGGCAAAACTAAAGATACAGAGCTTAAAGTGAATACCTCAGATCCAATTTCTGATAACAATAAGGATACCACCTTTATACGACAACTGCATGCACCTGGGATGATTTTTCTGTGGTACTGTGTGTAAGGAATTTCAGCCAAGGTAGATCCCTGTCAATATTTATTTATAGCTTAGCTGTCAATATTTTGTCTTTGAAGCAGCTCCTCTCCCCTTGTGTTTTTCCCAGCTTTCTCTCTTTCCTCTGCAGCACAATTACGCGTGGGTCAGGGCAGTCAACAGGCTGAGCCACTGTGATTTTTTTCTGAGCTCCTCTGTTCTCTGGTTTTCTGACATTCCTAGCATGAATAGGTGCACTAAGATAATTACGCTAATCCATCTAGCAAAACACCTAACTTATATATTTGAAGCTAATTAGATAAACTTCAAAATGGGTCATTTTTCAGCCCCTCAGCCTCCGCCTGCTTATGAGCATTACCCCTGAGGGGACTCTTTCTCAATCAGGTAGACATTTCTGGGAATGAGATCTAATGAATCCCTTTACCTCCTGAACTGAAAACCTCTTTTCATTGAGGCTTAAGCAAACTGAGGACAAATTCAGGCATGATAGAAGTAGGAACTTTCCCAAGGCAACAGTACTGCTTCTTTCTACCTAGATTAGGTTTGACCCAATCTACTGACAAAAGGGCAAAAGCTTTTAGGGAGCAAAAGTGTAGTGGGATCCTTACTTCTCCGGTAAAGAAAGGCAAGGTAAGACTATGCCATTTAGTTCCCCTTACTGACATTAGTGCAACATGCAGATAAGATCTTTCAAATGAATAGTAAAGAGCCTTGCCAGAAATGGGTCTGTTCTTTGGATCCTGGAGCTAGATTAAATTTCACTAGTAGCAGGCCTTTTTTTACCCCAGATTTTTCAAAACATTTAAGCCTGGTGATGCTACACTAACGCTTTGTGCTTTTTTAATATGAAATTTTGTAGGTTTAAAAATGATGACAAATTATCTAAAAATAGCTACTGTCTTTTTCCATTAATGAGAGTTGACCATGGCATTTTTGTCAATTTTCAGCTGGAGTCACATTCCCTTGCCAAATGCCCAGTAAGAAACAATTCTGACCTATGAAGACATCCTGCCTAACTTACAGACCAACAAAGGCAGCAGGGAAAACAATAGCATTGACTTGCAGCAAGTTGAGCAAAATGAAACAGCAACTCAGTGATAAATCTAAGATTCAGTCAAAACATTTAAATGATTCAGAGTCATGCTTCTCCATTTACATCAGCAACATTACGACAAAGATTAATAGCACTGTAGACTTTCAGACTTTTGACAAAGAAAAGAGTGCCTGAGTATAATGCATTTTTGGGCAATAGTGGGGTAAAAAGACAATTTGGGGGTGCAGTGGGAACAGAGAAGAGGACAAAACAGGCACAAATGTGAAGAATTATAGCAAATATAACTGGTGAAGTACACAGTCACAAACCTGTGCCACTCTCCACTCCTTCGCTTTTGTGGTCTCTGCCAACTTAAAAGGAAAGACAATGAAATCATCCTCTAAAAATATTTCCATGTCAATGTGGTGCTAAGCACATTCCCAAAGTATAAAATGTGAGTCTAATCAGGAACAATATTCCTTTATAAGTTAAGATGGGATATGTGATGTACCTGAGCTCAACAACCCTTGGCTAGAGCAGGCTTGCTTGCTTGCTTGCTTTTTCTTTTTCTTTCTTTCTTCCTTCCTTTCTTCCTTTCTTTCTCTTCCTTTCTTTCTCTTCCTTTCTTTCTCTTCCTTTCTTTCTCTTCCTTTCTTTCTCTTCCTTTCTTTCTCTTCCTTTCTTTCTCTTCCTTTCTTTCTCTTCCTTTCTTTCTCTTCCTTTCTTTCTCTTCCTTTCTTTCTCTTCCTTTCTTTCTCTTCCTTTCTTTCTCTTCCTTTCTTTCTCTTCCTTTCTTTCTCTTCCTTTCTTTCTCTTCCTTTCTTTCTCTTCCTTTCTTTCTCTTCCTTTCTTTCTCTTCCTTTCTTTCTCTTCCTTTCTTTCTCTTCCTTTCTTTCTCTTCCTTTCTTTCTCTTCCTTTCTTTCTCTTCCTTTCTTTCTCTTCCTTTCTTTCTTCTTCCAGACCTTCCTACATCTCTGAAGCAGAAGGGAGAAGATGCTGCCCCTAAACAGCACCACATCAGGCTCAGACATGCAGCCTTGCAACGTGGAGCTGTAAGGTTGCAGAGGAGCCCGCCGTGCTGCTGCTGCTGGGACCACACAGGAACAGATTTGCTATAAAGTTAGGGGTGTGAGGCAAAAATGTCATCGAACCAGTAAAACTGACACAGGCCTTTTGTTTCCTCCTCACAGTTGCACGCCGGCTGAGTGCAACCCACTGAGGCTCAGTTGTTCTCAGGAAAAGAAACATAGGTGAGCTGGTATTGCTTCCCCCAATCTCTTTTCCTGTTCTGACGCTGTAATTTTAGAGGTTGAAGCAGATGAAAAAGGCTTTTCCACTGTAACACAAGGTCTTTTCTTCTATTGCCTGCCACAAGTGTAATCACTTGTGATTTTCTGTTCCTTTTGCTTCCAGAATGAGCTCTGATGGAGCTCTCTAATGATAACAAACCATCACTGCAGTAATATTGATACCTGTTGTAATCACTGCCATTCTGGCTTTTCAATTTTCACTATTTGCCTTGGATCAAGTAGCTTGTGCTAATGCAACAGAAGGTCACCAGATGAAGGGGCTGATAACAGAGAGGGACTGTTCTACTTAACATGCATGGAGGATTATGCTTTTCAGTTGTCCTCGAGCTAATCTTTCAAGTTGTCCTTTTTTGACTTTCTCAGTTTAATCAGTTTAATCTCATCTTCCCTCTTTTCTGATTACAAGGATTTTCTGTAGAAACCTTGCCTCCACAATAAGGACCACGTGGCAATTTATTCTTATATTGATTTCAACATTTCTTTTCCACTACCAGGGCTCTGATGTAAGGGGGAAGGGTGAGAGCTAGAGGGGAAGCAGAGGGGGTCCCTCTAGTGCCTCCTGCCTAGCAAATCTCCACACTTTTGTTATCTGGGAATCTGAATACTCCTTTAATACACTTGAAGTCAGAAATGGCAGTCAGATTGGAAATACTCAGCTGTGATTAAAAGTTAGTGGAGACAGTAGGAGCGATAAACCACAATGACAAGGCAAGCTAAATCTGGGGCACTGGTAATCAAAGTGTTCAGGGCACATTTTCCAAGGGGCTCTTTCATGGTTGCCATCACAACTGCTTACACAGTAAAACCTAGCACTTCTTGCCCCAGAGGTGGGAAAGCCAGATGCAAGGCCAGGGAGTTAGGCAGAGTGGCCGGTCTGTGCAAGCGTGTCTGTGCGTGTATTTCCGTATGCATTTGACTGCATGGGCAAACTTCTTTGGTCTATCTATTTTTTGTCTATCTCCCTAGGACAGGAGGAATTCCCATAATTATTGATTTTTCCTGGCAGCTCAGCACTGGATTGATACTTTACCTATTTATGTCTCCGATGTATAGTAAGAATTGAAAAAAGAAAGCAAGAGGGAATATGCTTTTCCACACACTCCCTAACCCTTCAGTCAGGAGGCTCAGGCAGCTATAGGGAATAGTCAGGCAGACCCACTTCAATAATAAGCTGACCCTGTTCAAAAAGCAAGTAAGAGGTCCAAGAGCCAATTGCCACCTTGCCTTTACACCAAATAAATAACAGAGGAATTGTCCCAGCCTCCCACCATTTAGTTGCTTTAGACGCCACCTCATCATCACATCTCCCTAGTCCCTCATTCCACAGACAACTGCAATGTTTACCTACAGTCTCAGTTTCCCCAGAAACACACATTTGTTGACTTGTGAGTAATACAACAGCAGTGTGATGGGATCTGATGAAATGGATTGGTGTATCTGCTTACTCCTGTAAGACTGTTCTAATTTTCCTACAAGTAATGAAGGATTTTTCTTTCTCTTCAGGGTTCCTGGCGATAATGATATACCATAGCCAGCGGAGGTGAACATCTGTTTTAAAAACTCTGAACTCACGGAGACCATTTGTCTATCTGATCTTCCTTTCTTGTTTTTCAGTGCACCCTATCCGTTCTCTGTTAATTAAATAGGTGTGAAATCACTAAACCACTGGGTTGAAGAAACAATTAAACAACAACTGAAATAAAAAGGTGGGAGGGAGGGAACTCTTTCCCTCTCAGCTGATTCTGCTTGGTAGAAGTTGCCCTACTTTTTGAGCATGCACTTTCTTTTCCTCTCACAGAAAATTTGGATTCATGAGGGTGTATCCACCTAACAACAATATGGTAGAGTTAACCCAAGAGAAAAATGCAGCCCATTAATCTGCTCATGCTTAATTGGAAGTACAATATGGAACTGGCATTTTAAACGCAGACTGTAAATGTGCTTGGATTGGTTGCTATTTAATTGATGCAACTGGCACATAAATATGTGTAACCTAAAAAAGAGAGTGAGTGAAAGCAACCAGAAGCAATGATTCACATTTTCCTTTTGAATATTACCCATAGAAGTTACAGGTAAAAATAATAAGCATTAAGCTACCACCATTGACCTCCACACGTGCTATCTGAGGAGAAAATATCACCCCTTGTCTGCACTGCCCAGGACCCTGCAGCAGCCTGGAGCTGGAAGGCCTGGGAGATGTGGGACATGCAGAGTCTCCCCTGCAACTCCCCATGCTTACCTTGCTGCCTCCTTTGCCCACAAGCGTCTGGACAATTGGAGCTCTCCTGGGAGCTTAGCAAGGACGGGGAAACCTCTGACCCATGCAGTGCCCTTGCTGCACCCCTGCCTCTGCTCTGCCTCACAGCAGGAAGAGCAGCAGGCCCAGCAGTGACTCAAGAGTTTCCCAGGAACGGCAGCAGGGAGCAAGGGTGGAAAGCATGAAGGCTGATGCTACTGCATTGCAGAGAAGGACTCAAGCAGAGTCACAAGGAGGCTCTGGTCCCTAAAGATGAGAACACGGACCAGGGTTGTTTTCCAGAACAACAGAGGGCGAACAACATGCTTTTGTTTCATCAGCTGTATTCAACTTTAAACAATATTAGAGGTTGTGGGATGGCTTTGCAGGACGTTGAAAATCACCCTTTGATAATGCAGAGCATGTCTTTCCTTACAGGCCTGAGAAAAGGGAAGACTGCTAGAATCCAAGTCCTTTGGCAACCCAATACTTGTATGCCTAGACTATTGCCTATGTGAAATTACTTCCCACAAAACTATAAACTTCTTTTCTAAAAAGTGAAATTGCACACTGTTAAAAAGACTGTCATAAAAGCAAAGCAAAAAAAAGCTAAGCATTTTCTGCTTGTGTCCAACCTCATTTTCACCACTGCCACCAGCACTCCATATCATCTTCACACAAAACTATAAACTTTAGTCTTCCAGAAACCTCCTTACTTAGTTTTTCCCTGTAAATATGACAGATTAGTTCTTGAGCCTTCTGAGTGAATTATTTTTCCCCTGCCAACACTATCCATTGTGTGGAGGCTGCAGTCATAATCTGTGAAATGAATAGTACTTGTTAAAGATCTTATAAATAATCTTATCACATGAATATAGCAGAAATTTGCCCAGTTGAGAAATACAGCTCATAAGACCAATTTTTTTCAAAATAATATCCGTCTGAAAAAGGGTTTCAGCAGTAGGAAAAAAAAAAAAAAAACAAAAGAGGAAATAAGCAAAGGGAAAATGACAGCCCTACAGTTCCCTGTGTCTGCACAACCCTGTTGGATGTCACAAGGCTGTAGCAATCTTCACTTCTCTACATCTGCAGCACAGCTGGTCTGTCCCTCATCTGGAAAAGACCAGAAGATCTCCTGATGTGTCTTGAATAGTATAAACTCAAAAGCAATGGAAGAGAGGATGGAGATGGAGGGAATACAGTGATGCACCTTGTGTGCAGCAGGAACATGGCAGATATATAGGCGATAGCTTGGAATGGAGATGGGAGGAGATAATGAGGTGGGGCAGACACAGCAGAAATGACTCATTTCTGTTATTTCCAGACCATTACTATTGTATCCTCAGTTGCCTGGCAGATGTCCTCCATATCTGATTAATGAGAGTTGGAACAACATATTTTTCTGTCCAGATTTTTTCTTTTCAAGTGATAACTTCTCCTCTGCTGAGCTGAAAGGATCATGAGAAGGTATACATAATGCTACAGCAGCTGGAACCCAGAACACACTGACAAGAGAAGGCAGCACTGGGAGAGGCAAGAGCAAAGGGCTGTGTGCAGGAAGTAGCACAGCAGTTTTTGAAAGGAAAAGGAGGAGGAAACTTTTAAATTGCTGAGCATGAACTAGTTCTTTCCAGAAAACTGGATTACAAATAATCCTGTCTGTAAAATTACTAGGAAAATTAAAAAATAAAACAGCTGATCTCAGTTCATCTCTCCCTTTTGAGGAGAAAACGAGCCCGGAACAGTTCTAAGACATGCATTTCTATTCACAAAAGGTCCTGATGTAACACCTGCACCAGTATCCAATCTGGATTTTCAAGTGAAATCTTTGTGGGTCGTTTGTGCACTCACAGTATTGGCAAATAAGGGTGATATCACATAACACAAAGCCATTCACTTTTCCCTAGCTGCCCTAATTGTATTCTGCTATTAAATGATTATCATGCAAATGCTGAAAGGGGAAGAACTTGTATGGTAATGGAATTCCTCTCTGTTCCTGTAATCTATTTATTGAGGTTTTTCCAATTATTTTTATATTAAAAAAAAAAAAAAGAGTAAGAAATATGAGTACAAAGAAACTACAGAGAAAAGGCATTTGTGATTGGTTTAGTGAATCCAGAACATAATCATCAATAGATGTCTTTATTATTAATATAGAGTAGCAATTTTGGCTGAATGATTAGCCAAAGTTTCAAAGCCTTACAGAGTTGTTTCTATTTGCATAAGAAATCAGCAGTGTAAGTCAATTGTATTCTGGGTTTAATCTCAAAATAATCTCGTTTACTTATCCCCTTCCAAAAACGGAGAAAAAATTTTACCTCAAGACCCATTTTCCTGAATGTAACAAAAGTGATAGCATCAGCAAAGACTGTTATTCTCCTTCAGCATTTCCCAGATCTGCCACCCTACTTAGAGACCTCACCATCCAAGCCCTGCTGTCTGGCAGCTCCCTCTCCACAGCACACAGTCAATAGTTCTTGTGAGACTCCTGCCCTCTCAACAGCAGGCTTCAGCCAAGAACCTCTCTGCTTGCAGCAATGTGCTGCTCATGCCATTGCCTAAGCTCTGATACACCATGGTTCTTCATGGCACTGGTCGTCCACCAAGAGGGACTCAATAATTCCCAAGGAAGTCTGAAGGACATGGCAGGCTTAACCTTGTCTAAAGTTTGGTGAAGTGGAGAGAACTAAGGACCACTCAGAAAGCCATCTTAGGAAGTTTTCAGCTTGAGAAGGTTACAAAAGCTGCCAACAGTGGAGCTGATTCACTGCAGGCTTTGACTGGGTATTACCAAGTCCTCCCCTTCTGGACAGAGAAGGTGCCAAGGTTTGTTTGGCCCATGACATATCAGCCATGGCACTGGGCCATTTCACCCAGGAGCTGGGTAGGAGTCTGTTTGTAGGAAATCTGCTACACTTTACATTGAAATGTCCAATGGATTATGCCCCTTTATTCTTTCAAGGACGCTTTTCCCCATGCCTTCCATTGCTTCAGTGACATCTCCCAGTGGATGCTAATTTTTATTTCTAGTCATGTGGATAAGGCATAAGATTTGCACAGGTTCTGTCTCTTAACTTCCCTCCTTTCCATTTATTTATTTTTTCTTTCTTGTTCCTGAATATCACCACATCATATTTCTTCGGCCACAGTACAGCAATCGGATGCGACCTTTTACTCTGATTTGTCATTTCATTCTATATTAACTGCGTTGTAAAGACCTGTCGATTCCCTTTATTGAACATCTTAAAATCTGTGCTTGGTTAATGATTGAGGCAACCAAAACTCTGGTGCATGCTCTGGTTCTTTCTCACTTTGAATATTTAAATGGGTTTCTTGCTGGTCTTAATGCATTTATTCTATCTAAAATGCAATCTGTGCAGTCATTTGCCCAGCCTGATTTTTTGTTTATTTGTTTGCTGGTTGTTGTTGTTGTTTTGTGTTTCACAACGTGTTTCATATGTTTTGTGTGTTTCTCCTCATGAAACTCTGTTACTCGGCTCACTCCTATTTTATTATTCTTATTTTTCATATTCCCTTTAAGATTTTGATACAGGCCTTATTTTATTTAAACTATTTTATTATAGGGTTTGGGGAGGAGACTATGGTATGAGCACGAGGGGGGCAGGGGGGGTCTAATACTACAAGACCCCTGTGTCCTGAACTGGTCTAAGGCTGTCACTTCTCATACTGTCCTGAGAGTTACCCAAAGATTTAATCTAAGAACAGAAGTTGGAGGGCTAAGCCATCGCACTGAATTTGTCCCTTGCAAGAAGATGTAAGCTGACAGAGTCCATGGAAGTGTAGCGTAACACTTCAAACACACCCAGAGATAACAGTCATTTTGCAGAGGTGCTACCAAGCGTCTGATGAAAGCTGCAGAAATTGTACTGGGAAGTTCTGTTGCTGGTACAAATCTGGAGGTTCTTTATTTCTGTTTCCGCTCTTCTTACAACGGCATTCTTTGTGATAGATGTATTAAACCATATCCCCCCCATTACAACAGCAGTACTTTTTCATCACCTTTAATTGTGTCAGATGCAGCATGAAGCTCTAGCGCACCTCCATTTACCTGATGCATTACTGTCATTTTGAAGGGCAGATGTTCTTACATACCATGCTTCAAAAAGCTCAGCTCTTTTCTATTGCTTTACAGAGACGCGCTCCAACAAGAGGCACTGCTCACATGTGACACACCAACTGCATCTGTACTCCACACTGCCACGCGCACAGATGCTTCCCTGAAACTACTGCAGTTTGTCACCATTCTGCTCCAACACATTCTCTGTACATTGGTTTTACAGCTCTACTTGGGATTGCTATTGCAATATTCTGGAGTATTTATCTGATTTTTTGTAAGGGAAATGCTCACCGTGCACTGCTACCTGGAGACCAGCAATTCCAGTTCATAAGCTTTCAAGCTTGTTTTCATTCTGTAACAGAGTGAAAAGCTCATCTATTGAGAGCCGTCACAGGCTTATATTTTGCAAAATTGTTGACTTGCAGAAAAAAGAAAACCTCCAACTTTGGCTTAGAAAACTGAAGACTTTTATACTCTTGAGAGACAAGGAGTTTTGACGCTTTAAATTGCTTTTCTTCACACCTTCCTTCAAATGGGCACCCCTCGACAAAGCATTTATAAGAAAATGAAAAAGCACATTTAATGAAAATACAAATAAGATCCAGCCAGCCCTCTTCACTCTCTTTATGCTAAGTCTCCGGACCAGAGTCCTTCACAAGGCCTTTCAAAATACATTTACCATACAGTGTTCATTTTAGACTCCTTATTTACTTTCTATCTTGAGCAACTGGTCAAACAGGCAATAAAAGAAAGCATGGAAGTGTCTTAAATCTATAAGAGACCTTCACCTTTTAGAGCAGCTCTACCTCCCCAGCCCAGGTGAAGGTGTGATGCAGGACACGCTGATTGCTCCAGTAACGTCACGGCATCCCTCTGGTGACAGTAGTGGCAAGGTGTCAGCACAACACTCCTTGGTGGCTTCAGCATCCTCAGATGCAGTGAGGAAGATGACAATATCATCTCCAGTAATTTGCACATCTCCTGGCATAAGGGCCCTCTGGGGGGTACGCACGCAGCTCAAAGCCTGGCCTTTCACTTCTTCCTACAAGAGCAAAGGAAATATTTCTTTTCTCAGGCCTCTAAAGAGAGTTTACACCTTTATTTCTGAAACATCAAGGAAGGCAGGTTTTAAATAATACATTTCAAGAGTGTTTTTGTGCAAGTGTCAGGGATGGATGAACTCATTTGAACCACAGAATGAACCACAGAGCAGTTGGAAAAGTGGTACTCAAAGAGCACACCTGAAGCCAGCTGTGAAACTGCTCTGCCTCTACAAAAAAGGCCACTGAAGAGCATAGGAGATGCCTCAAGAAGGGAATCACCACCACTACCAACTCACGATGACGGTGCTGAAGCTCCAGTACCCAGTGAGAGACACAACTCTCAACAGAGGGGCAACAGCTACCTTATCCAAAAGGAGCCCCTTTAAAAAAAAAAAAAAAAAAAAAAAAAAAGGAGAAAATAGCAGTTTGTTTAAAAGCAGCAAGAACAGAGCAGTCCTCTGACCAATCATTGTCAAGTGATTAGGACAACTCACCGAGAAAAACTGTCAGTTTTGTAACAGAACTGTTATATTTCTATTTGCAGTAATGACCTGAAGAAGACCGCTCACAATATTTTTCTTTTTTACTTACTGCAAACAAAAGATACAGATTTTGTGAATCTAGGCACAGAGTAAGAAGAAAGAAGTGAGATTAGTGAAGTTGGTGTTACATCTTGCTTTTAGAAGGGAAATTAAAAGACCTTCTCACACGACCATATGGCAGGAAACAAGATCCCTCACAATACATGCTCCCAGGCTAGAACCTGAAGCTTATGTTTCCATAAGTCCTTGGGACTTCACAGCCTGTTCAGGCATCAGAGAAGACAATTAAACAAGCAAACATTCTTTTCCATTGTTCTCGGTGGGAATTCTTAGTCCTAACCATTCTGAAATGATACTCTTAATATGCTGATTTCAGAGAATTTATACCCTGCGGGAGTTTTGTCCTCTGACTGTGTCAACTCTAACTATAGTAGATGAAAAATTGAACGAGGTGTAATTGGTTTATCAACTGGACAGCAGAAACAGACACATGAAAAAAACCCACAGATGATCTTAATGAGAGAATGTCATGTTCTATAGCATTCTGTGACTACGTGGACTTCCATTGGACCACATGTGTGTCTTCCAGACCCAGGGGGCAATAGAAGTATAATGTACTCAAATGTTTAAGAGTGATTCTATATATTAAAAAAAATGGATAGAAAATTCATTCAATTCAATTCTCTTTCAGAATATTTCTGGATATATTGGAGCATCTGCAGCTTGAGCATAAAAATGCCAACAAAACCAACCAGATCTGTTTCCTCCTTCCTGGAATTTAATCTGTTGCTACACTGAATGTTATCACCACAGAAAGAAAAATTCAGCATCTGACATTACATTGGAGTGAGGTTTGTCTATGATCCAGAAGAAATCCCACTTTACATGACCAAATGTCTTTCTGCTGAGGCTGAGGTTATTAATACTCTGTTGAGGATTGCAATTTGCTTTGATTAAAGCAATTAAATTAACTTCCTTATATCAGAAGATATAAAGAAGATTTAAAATACCTTCCCATCTTCAAAATTCACCTGATCTTTGTCGTAGTGCAAATGATATTTCTTCAGATAGAAACAAAACTAAGTTTTAGTCTTGGGAATCTTCAAATATGTACATAGCCTTAGAGATACAGAACACAAAGCCCAGTTTCATACTGCTTGTAGTTTACTTGTGCTTCTGGCCATTGTACACTTTTCTTAGATGAATACCATATTTTTTTGTGCATGAAATGTCTTTAAAAGAGCAAGGTGTAAGAGAGTTATTAGAAATAACAGAAATAATTTTTAGCTAAATGACATTAAGGCAGAAAAATCATCCTTTAGCACCTGAAGGGCACACAGATGATTTTTACTGGCAATTCTGGAAGTAAGAGAATAGGATTTTTAGGGTTTTGTTTTCTGCTTGTTATTTTCTCTGTCTTAAATGCTATTTAGAATTAGAAAAATCAGTATCTTCCATGTTTTTTTAAATGCCAAGCAAGACAGAGTCCTTCAATAGAGTCTTTATGACTATTGCTATCATTTGGGTACATTTTTCTTCTGCATTTTGAGATTTTTTTAGGGCGGAACTATTTTCTTTTAATTCTGTTACAATTACTTTACAATAACTTTTTCTCAGCTAACAATAACTATGAAATTCACTTAGCTTTGCAGCTTAAAAATTTAGAGTGTCTCCTCATAGCACCCTTCTTTAATCGGGCCCTTCTCACTTTCAGTCTGACTACCTGAAAATGATCCTTTAAAGATCAAGAGAGTGATTAGAGACCTGGGAATTTCACCATTCTTACCACAGATTTTTTTCAGCACAATTTTAACATGGAAAGTTTCATTTTTCACTATTGTTTAGTGGCAGCTTTTCATACGGAGTACAAGGAATAATCAGTACTGCAAATCCATTTGATGATAGAACAATTCAGTTGGCTTAAATTCCAATGGGCATTGGTCAGAGTCCATCGCAAGAATATTTTTCCTGCATTTACAATTATTTAGAAAGAGTGAAAAAATTCCAACAGTTGAAAGGCGAAAATAAAAAGAGCCCAAACCTCTTATACAGTAGCTATAGTAAGCACAAGAAAAACACAGGTTTAGCAGAGATTTGGGTAATGCCAAACTCCAGTTATGTGACCACAAAACAAGAGCAGATCTCAGATCTCTTCTGTATCCAATGCAAAGCTTTACCTGTAACTGAAAGATATTTTGGAGTGGAAGGGCTAGACATTGCCATGAGTTTTTACTTCTTTTTAATGGGAAAGAAGACTGTGCATGTGTGTGCATGTGCATGATGTGCAGTTTCTTGTTTTTTCCACCTGAGAAAGAGCTAGAAAGGCAGGCCTCCTTGGGCCTCTTTTCTTGAGGGAAATCACTAGCAGGCAGGAGAATCAAGTAGAAGCCATTCTTCCTTAATGCAGTGGAGATCAGGATTGGTTCACTGTCTGTGAGAACAGAATCTGCAAATAAGCATTTGAAAGCTATCAATACTGGGAAAGGCCTACGGAAACATTTCACAGGTGCATTTTCAGGGCCGAGAAACGAAATTGGTTTTAATAAAGCCAAGCAAAAAAGGCTTTAATAGGACTTTAGCAATGCATAAGACTTCAGTAGTCCTCTGCCCAAGGGTGTCTTTATCACTGTGCGTAGTAGTACCTTGTCACCAGACTATGTTTTAATTACACAAGCCATGGGCAAAACCAAGTCTGCTTTCTAATATCATTTTGATGTGGTATTCCCTGTACCTCTAGGAAATTAAGATCCCTGCTATGCTTATCATCTCTAGAGCATTAAACGGCAAACGCCATTGCCAAAGACAAGAGTTATGTTCTATATTGGTAGTGGGGGAAAACCTGAATTCTGCCCATTTCAGTAAGTGACTTAACTTACTGAAGTAAGTTGTCACCTCCACACCTTCAGTAGCCCACCGATATAAAACTTATCTCTTGTGCCAATTAAAAGGCATTAACTCAAGCATATATCAAACACTAGTTGCCAAAATGCCTTCCTTTTAATTTGTGCAGCACTTTTAGTTCAGATTGCCAGTTCTTTTCTGGAGCATGAAACCTGCAATACCACAGCACCAGACAAATTTGCTGCTCCAGCTGCAGCACTTGAGTCTGTCATGAACTCTCTGCCTCCTTGTTCAGATTTGCACCACCACAGCTGCCTGAAATGACCACACGTAATTGGGTTCAGTGGAGTTCAAAGTTATGCTCCAGCTTCCTCATACCAAAGTCCATTGATGCAGTGGCAGATGAAGCACATTGAAATGCTGGAAGAGTGGGAGGGAAGTTACAAGCAGACAATGTTCAGGTCTGACCTGTTAGATGCCAGGATGCAGTACACAACCAGCTTTTGGTTGAGTTTTCAAGAACTCATGTGTGTTACCCTGGATAAAACTTTATCTCTTCCTCTAATTGCTGCAAAACACATCTCATTTTTGCTAATGTACTTTGTCTATTCCATGGCTTGATATTTCTGAGACTCATTTACTTTTTTTTTAAAATGTCAGGTCTTTCTCCTGAGATTGTTCATTCATTATATTTATTTTCTTGGACATGATTTAACAAACCATCCCTGAAGAATTTGCAGCTATTAACTTTGTCGAACAGAAGCTCATGTGAGAGTTAAAGGCAAATGGTCTAGAAGAAAGCAATGGGCCAAAGCACCTCCAGGGTATTCATCAGCCCCAAAACTCATTTCAATAACTCTTTCTCACAAGACAGGGTAAAAAAAAAAAAGAGGAAATAAAAAAAAGTGGAAGTTCTGTTGTTGCTGGTATGAGATCATAAAGCACAAACAAAATCTAGATAAGCACAGCAAACTTAGGGTTCTTTCATCTAGATAGTCAAGATGCCCAAATCTTCAGCCTCATTCCTGGTTGATCCTTATGCACTGTCCATTTTCACCTGACATTCACTCCTGTAAGTTCCAGGCCAGCAAGAACAACTACCCAGCTACACTGTCATGGGATGGCCTTTTGGCTCACCCTGCTCTCAGTGGCAGCTCTTGGTTTGTGGAGACCTGGGCTGATGTTCACTAGCAACCTTATTCTAGGAAGAAAACCTACCTGCTGCCACTAGTAAAACTAAGGAAGCTACAAGTGGCAGTGTGGCTAACTCAGTTCACGTAGTCTTTAGAGAAGGATATGATGAGGATACCATATAATGTAACATAGTTGTATAATCTTGGTCATCCTCCAGGCTGTAATTGCAAATTAATTCTGATGAACAGAACATGATGAAGGGTCTGAACGCAGAAGTCCATCTGGTTTTCTCCAAATACACCAGCTGTACACAACCGAGAATGTATGTCCATTCATTCTGTGCACATAATTCCAAACAGTATGATTTCATACAAAATATTGCTTCTTTCTACAAACCCTGCCTCACCAGCAACTGTGCCCTTTCTTAAAAACACTGATTAGACTTAATTATACACAGATAAAGAATGTAACTAAGTCATTGTTGCTGCATGTAAGTCACACGTAAGTTTTTCTGCAGATGTTCTATGTATCTGCTCCTGACAGAAGCAGACCCAGTCATTTGGTCATTTGTTTGGTTTTGAATATTTCAGCATTTAAAATAAAAGGAAATAAAAGGAGCCCTTCAAATCTAAAGAACTTTTCAGTACAATGCAAATTAAAGAATGTCAATTTGGTATTTTTTTAATGTCACATTTATGTTATTTTCTCTAAAGACACATGAGAGAGCCAAAGCACCAGGCAGTAGCATCTACCCAGTACCTAAACACCTTGTACAAGCTATAAAGACACGTGTGCAAAATATTTTGTCCAAACTTTTATAATATTACCTGTGGTCCTTGAGTTAGTCTGGATTTCTTAGTCCAGGATTCATTGCTCTATGTTAAATTGTTGAGTATTGACCTATAATTTTTTTATTTCAGAAATGCTTTTTTACATATTTGATAAGAATGAAGACACCTGTTTTGACACTTTCAGCTGAATTTGAGAGTTTCATGCAGTTTATGTGAGTCAGAAGTATCTTTTCTGGTTATATGTCTCCTCTAGGATTTTTATAAGTATCCCTAAAGAAATCCATTTGTGTCTGGCGTGCAACAAGGAACACAGAGCCAAACCCCACTGAAATTGTATGAAGCATCTCCATTAATACCTATTAGCTTTGAATCAGGCCATCTACCAAGTGCTATTAAGACTTCCCCATACCATTACAAATGGGCCATTTCTATAGGTTTTTTATCTGCATTATTTTTTTTTTCATTTGTTCTCAGCCAGCCTGAAATGAATTGCCAGCAGTATAGCTGGAAAGAAATTAGAGGACTGACCAACAGGAGTGCTGGGTGACTGTCATTGCCATCTTAGCAAAGGTCCAAATTCTTTTTCTAACCTCTCCTGCTCACACGCAGTGTCAGGCAGATTATTCACTGCAGGTCTCCTGGGAGAATGTTTTAACCAGCCAAAAATGCAATAAAGCTGTTCGTGTAGCTACTGGGTAAAAAAGGAGTGAAAACATTGTGTGGGAAAGGAAATGTTTCTTCTAAGACACAATTAATTTTCCTTTTGTATTAATATATATTTTGTTGAAGAAAAAGACTGCTTCAAGTTGAACTAAAACTTTTTTATATTCTCTGCTCTGCAACGCAACCAAAAAAAATCTATTATTTCCACTGTGCTACTTCTAACCTTTCTATTTCATTCAAACTAGGTTTACACAATTTGCTTTCTAAAGAGCGATGGCATCAGGATCTGTAGAACAGCCAGGGTCAAAACTTCACTATTTTTGAATACACCTACAATACATAGAGATTTGCATAATAGGCCCTAATGCCTCCTTCAGAATCATTATGGTCTATTGAGTAAATAATGTGTCTATTGAAAATGGTTGAAATACCCATTTAGTTGATAGACCCTATTGACTCCTAATAAAAAGCTATTAGAGTTGAATAAATATTATGCATTTTAAAACTTGCCTAAATATATTCCATTTCCACATATTTTCATATTTACACAATCAACTGTAAAGAAAATGTTGTATCTCCCAGACAGCTCCAAGAGAGAGCTTAGGTGGCTTCCCTTTTCATAGGGTTTTTTCTTAGCTTTTCAAGATGTTGAGATAGGTTGTATTTGAGTGGTTGTTTTGTTTTTGATGAGACTGAGATGGGGGAACAAAACCAGAACAAGAAAGAAAATTAAACTACATGAGTTGGTACTTAAATAAAATTAAAATTTATGCTTTCAACGAGTTAGCATAGGATTTAGCCATGCTCTCTTGGGCTTATATGTGGGATTCCACAACACATTCTTTATAAACAATTGTTTAAATATGCAAATATATTGAAAAGAATGAGCATAGTTAGGCAATGTGTAAAATGCACATTTTCATTTACTCAGTCTTAAATGTTTCCTTGAGAGCTGAAAGAATCTCTCAAGTTAAAGCATACTTTGATAATTATCCATACATACATTTTTTATTTCTTTTTGCTAATCCATAGCAAATCTGAAACAACTGTAAATAGCTGTGACTGTTTAGCATAAAGACTTTAGACTCCAGATGTGTCTTACATTGTTTCGTGTCCCATCTCAGAGTTTCAGATCTTGTGTTCTGGATTGCACCTCCTGCTACTCCATTCGCTGTCATGTGGACATAAAAAATAGCCGGGACGCAAATCTGGTACAGAAGTGTCTCCTAGGCATGCTCAGTTCAAGCGAAAGCAGGCCAGAGAAGTGACTGCTGCTGTTCTGCTCAAAGAGATGGTTCAACTGCTTGTAAAGAGCAAGAACAGGTACAGACAGTGACAGAAGTGATTGCTTTAGACATTTTCATGCAAGCTGATTCCATGTTCTCCAGCAATCACAGACTCTGCTGTTCTCTTGTTGCTTTCAAACGGCTCACACACTTAAGTACATTTCTGGATCTCATCAGCCTCTAGAAGACCACCAGGAAAACCTGCCAGCTGTTTGCACAGAGGTCAAAGCAGAAGGCTGTACTTCATGGCCCGTAAGAGCCACGCAGGAGTCCAACACAACTGTGTGTGAGAGCTGTGCATAGACCTGTGGACCTTGTTTCCAGAAGTCAAACTCAGTCACTCCTGGGTCTGACCATGCAGTCATTGACTGTGTCTACTCTACTAAACCTCTTCATAAGCTCAGTCTTCCAAAAGGTTGCCTTGACTCTATATCGCTGTGACAGTGTTATGCAAATTGTTTTCTCAGTTTATTTAATTTGATGTTGGCAAGAATAGAGGGTTAATGGCCTTGGCACAAACACATCTTGCTGCTATTTTCCAGACAGTTCCTTGAATATCTGAACACTAGAAAGTCTTCTTCAGTCTCACAACAGCTAAGAAACACAGAAATGTCTAATCTAGTTTTTAGCCCTATCCCATTGTGGACTAAAAATGTTGAAATCTCCAAACTGTAGCTGATTGTCCTGTTCAAGACACACCTCATTTGGTTGTTTCATTCTTTCCTCTGCTGTCTACAACTGTCTTTTACATTTTATCCACCCTGTGTATGTTGCAGAAAGTGTGGTCAATAGGCCACCCCCTTCTCCTTTCACTTCTTCCTCCAGACTCCTCACCACCTAAGGTAGGTCCTTAAGCACCAACCTATATGCAGGAGACAGAGATCTTCCAGAGCATTGGCTTGTGAAGAAACCATGATGCAGTAATGATTTTTATATTCTTACATCCTATATGGTATTAAATAGCTCTTCTCTCTGTGCCTGACAGGTACTGAACTTGTCAGTGAGAAAGACTCCTAATGAACTGGAAACTTCTCCACAGATGCCCCTCAGTATTGGAGGTGCAGCATGGCCCCATCTCTCACCTTCACCTCCAAATCATTTGTCTTCTGACAGTCACTTTTCCCCGACCCTCAGAAAGACAGAGGCAAGTGTCTGTCCTACTAGGGGTAGTGTTTCACAGCCAGGGCACCAAAAGCTGTCCTTTCTGATATTACTAAATGACAAGTGAAAAGCACAAGTTAGAGAACTGAATGAAAAATAACAAGTTAGGAGAGAAAATAATTATATTATCTTTTTTATTTAATTGTAGGATATCAATATATATATGGTCTCAGTGGTCTGCATAAGTCACTTCATTTCTGTCTTTCATTGTCCCTAAATAAACTTGAAGGCACCATCTGATCACTACTTCTGGGTGCCTGTGGTATGATTAAAAGTTGATGATACTTTCAGTTCAAGCTTCTGTTTCTCTCCTCCCTTTCCTCTCTACCCAACAAAAAATTTTAGACACTCCACACTTTCTATACCTCTGGCTCCCACGCAGCATTTGCAATAGTAGAAGCACTGGAAAGCATAGAAGCCAAATAATGTTAGCAGGGCAAACAGAATGTAATTGCTTATGTGTGCTGGTTATATCCTGAAACAAATTGTTTCTTAATGCTGAGGTCAGACAGGGTTTAATTAGGAGAAATACAATTGGTGTAAAATTTTGCAGCAGGCTGCTTGTTTGGTGTCATGCCAAGTCAACATCAAGCCTTTCCAAATGGAAATTTTCATTAGAGGCCATTGGCAGCCTGGTTAGGCTGAGTTTCAACTTTTTCAAATCTCCTGGTAACATGAACCTGAAACTCAGCATATCTGCTTCCTAGTAACAGGCTGTCCCTGCCGCAACTGTTCTGCCACATGCACACAGCTTCTACATATGTAGTAACATGTGTGGCTACTTTCTTCTGGCCCGAAGTGTCAAGATCTGCATGCAGAAAGGACTTATTTTCAGCTTTAAGACTGTGCATAAGTGACATTTTATTTTCATATTGCTTTTGTATCAGAGATAGAGAAAGAAGCCTTTGAACCTCAGCAGAGGAAGGGAAATTTCTAAGCCTTTTTTGTCGAGCTGTGACTTGTTTTTGCTTTTTTTGTACCACTCTATGCAAAGATCTCAGGGATTCTTACTAATGCTTGAAGCACTGATTCTGCCCTTAACATTGATTAACACAGCCTCAGTGGTTGTGCGGCCAAGGTTAAGGTTGTATCAGCATTTCCTTTATAGACCCTGCTGCTCAAGAGAAAAATGTTTAACTTGAATGAGAAAATTTGCCTCAGGGTGTAATTTTTTTTTTCCTTTTACCTAATTTTGTGAGTTAAGCTGATGCGCATAAAACTAAGGGATGGGCATTCTGGCTTATAGCAAGTAGGCATTGAAGGCTTAGCATACCTCAGTCACAACTTGTGTCTTTTCCTCTTATTCCCATCCTGACATGGAGAACACTGGTGAATAGACAACAAAGGAAGTGTGACCTGATGCATGCCACATCTTGTAGGCTTTCAAGTAGAGCTACCAGTGATATTTACTCCAGAAAGTGCCATCAGCAAAAGGCAGGAGCAGCGGAGGGTTTGTCACTACTGTGAAAGCTGGCTGGGGTAGCAGGTGAGCTGGTGGAGAACAGCTTGTGAGCCAAACTGCCAAACTGCAAATAAGAAACATCAGGTTATAGGAGGGAGAAACTGCTGGGAAGAAACTGCTGGCAGAGACCCAAGTAGATAATCATTGCACAGCAATTTTTTAAAGTAAACAGGAGCCTTTTCTTTTCAATATCTCTTTGCCCTGGTTCAGACTATACCTGAATCAGCATTTCTGGAACCACCTCCTCCCTGAAGGTGACATTTTCTCTTCTTTGTGTTTTTGGTTTTTTTTTTTAACTAGGGGTCAGTCCCTTATTTTCTCTCCCCCTTCTGCTCTCAGTATCTTCTGAGGGAGCAGCATATTGTGCACTCTTTCCTCCCTCTCTTACCTGAGGGCTAGCTGAGGTGCACTGCTGCCTTTGTCCTCCTTCACCCCTGCACCAATCCTACTGTGTTTTGTTGTATGAATCCTTATCCCTGGCCTGCTGTATCTGCCTGATTGCTGCTCATGTGCATGGCTCATAGCAGCAATGAGAGATAGCTGTACTCACTGTGGGTAGGTATGTGTAGAAAACAGAAAAACACTTGTGTTGCTGTTCCTCATCTGTGCCCACATGCTCCAGTTAAGGTGTAGTCTTTATAGCAGGAGCAAAAAAGGGCCATTCAGACTCAGCAGAAAAGAACAAAAATATGGGAATATCCACTGCACATGCATGATCTTCCACACAGAAGTGCTTTGAAATATTTGTGTTGTGAAATTTATCAAAAATCTTTGATTAGATTTAGAGATTTAATCAGATTTTTTGAGGCTTAGGGAGGAAAGTAAACTTTCATAGACAATTATAAGATTTCTTTTTTTTGTGGGGGGAAGAGGGGGCAATCAGCAAAGGATTTTACATTATGAAATGGAGATTTCACATGTTTCTGTTTCTGTCTTTTCTTCACTTCTAGGGTGTCAATTTTGGGCATGTTTCATGGTGCCAGCTGACTATGAGTTTTTTCCCAAGCTATGGCACTGAAATCTCATACTGGCACAGATTTCACAGCTTCAAATCCCTGACTGGGGGGACACAGCCAGGTCAAAACTGAGGTGTGAATTGTGGCCTGTGCATTGGCAGCCCAGGGCTGCTGCGTGGCCCCAGGAAAACCACTACACATGTCAACTCAAACATCTTTCACAAACATCCTGATAACCCACCTGCTTCCCATTCCCACATGAGTCCATCCCCCTCTGACTCTTCTGGGACTAACTGGCTACTTGGTTTCCCCGTGGCAGCAGGAAGGCAGCATCACTTTTTCCCCCATAAAAGAAATGAACAAACAGCAAGGTAGAAGAGGGCAGCATCTTGACTACCTTTGCTTGACATTTTGTCAGTTTGGGGTTTTGAGATTCTCACTTTATTAAACACATTTTCATGCATGTGTGACTACAAATGTATGTATTGGGCTCTGGTAGTGGCACTGCAGCAGAAGATCAGGTGGTAAGGTGGGGGTTGAAGGAGTAAATATAGTTTCTGCCATGTGATCATCTCTCCTCTGTTTATAAAGCCTTCAGCCTTTTCCTGAATTACCCCGTGGGTAGCTTAGTAACAGATATGATGGTCCATTCTTCAACACACTTAAAAAACCCTAGAAAATATACTGCCATTCTAGAAAGAAACAAACAAAACTAATGAGCCGAAGGTGTTGTCATGGAAGTGTTACTTACGAGCATGGAAGGGGCAGCTGCCCTTCACTGAGCTCTGCTGAACAGGCAGAGCATAGAGCAGATCTCTCTGTCACGTACAGCCAGGAGGCTGTGGGCTCTGCAAACGCTGTTTGTACAGGTGACGAGTCCCCTGCTGCAGTGGGTGATCAGTGCACCAGGGTGAGGGACATTAACACGCTCACAGACACACTGGATGATCATTTGTAGTGGCCATTGCCATGCAGAAGGCACATTAGGGGGGAAGCTTGGCCAAGCTGGTAACACTGAGCCTCTCCATTTGCATGCAGCACAGGAAAGCAAGAAGTGCTCAGCTCCTGTTTAAAGGCAGCTACTGCTGCTTCACTGGGAGCTTTGGCCTTTTCAGTGGGGAACCCAGGAGACAGGCTGTCAAAACAGAAGTCTCTTGTTCAAACTACCAAGCTTAGAAAGTGGGGATAATGAAAATAAATAAATAAATAAATAAATAAGTTTAGAAAGGCTCAGATCAGTCAAACCAAAGAGAGTTGTTGTTTCTTGGTTGACTTATTTTTTTCTTTTCTGAAGTTATCTGGTTATTTTGAGTTGCTTGAATACAGAAGCAAGAAGTGTGGAGTTCACTTGAGGTCTTGAAGATAAATTCATAGTTCAGTTTTGCAAACAGACAAACAAATAAAAGTTGACTTATGCAGTGGAGGTTTTATATTTCCTCATTCTATTTCCCCTGCTTTGTACAAATCTTCTTGGAAATCTCTGTAGTAACTCCTACTAACTGCTGTGATGCCTGCTGTGCAGGGCAGAACTGATCAACTGCAGAGAATCCTTCCAATTTCATCTCTTTTTTTTTTCAGTCATGTCAAATTCCTTCTCTTTAGTAATCCCCCTTATTCCCTTAGGAGCTGAAAGAAGATTTAATTGTTAAATCTGCATAGTAATTCAGCAAATAAACTCGCCAGTCATGTAGATCTTTAGTCATTGCAGGCTTCATTTTAGTTACAAACCATTTACTTCCCTATGGTCAGTCAGGATGGCATTTCGTAGTCAGGAGGCTGATGTAGAGAAATGATTGAGGGACTGTCCATGTGAAGGCTTTTGCTTTTAGGGCTACTCTTTTATAATGTATCTTACTGGAAGATTATTTTTAGAATGGAGCTTTACAGGTGGATTGTGTTTGCCTTTTCTCCACACGTATCAATGTTATAAAACAGTCCTGCCGTAAGTGACTTCTGTCTGGTAGACCACTTGTAGCAATTCTGGATATGAGAAATAGCTTAAATCCTATTTAGTGAAGCAAAACACAGTAAATACAAAATTACCATAATTGTTGATGGATTAAAACAAAATTTTGATTTTAAAGATCATTTGCAAGTATGAGGATTTGCAGGGTTTCTGCAGGACACAGGAAAGGTGGAACCTTGTTGGAATGAACAGAAAATTCCAAGTTTCTAAACACAGTCCACAATACCTCATGCTAACATCTAGAGACTTTTAAAACCATGACACAAGCAGTTGGATTGCTAGGTTCAGTTGTCCATGGGTGTGGTGGCACAATTCAATGGTGCAGCTTTGGTATTTAGGATTTTGATTCTAAAACTGCCCACAATTCTCTTTGCACCTCTACTCTGCTTTACTGAATCTGTTTTCCTGCGACAAAGCATCTTGACAATCTACAATCTCAGTAATGAAGAGGAAACTCCACAGTTGCCAGGAAGAGGGAGTAGCCTGGCTGAAGGTGTGCGGAGGTCCTGCCTTTGATGGAGGCAAACTGAACTATTGCAAGTGTCCTTTCTCCATGAAATTGAAGTTGTTGTGCAGCCTCCATTCTTTGAAGTTTTCAAGACCCAATCAGATGAAGCCCTGAGCAGCCTGATCTGAACTCATTGCAAATTTAACTTGGCTACTGAGGACTAATATACAAACTTTTCTTTGAACAGTTTATTCAGTTTCAGCAGTGCATTAAAAAGCATGTATTTCACTTCAGGAGGAAGATCCAGTGCTTCAGATCCAGATCACATTCTTGAGTTTTGGAAGAAGTCAGCCAAAGAGAGTAGACTCCTGACAGTATCCACAGATCTGCCTGCTGAGAAATAAGCATAGAAAATCAGAAAAGTAACATAGCCCCCTCCGTTAGCTCTGCCTAAATCTCCAAGCACAGCCAAGCTTACCATGATAGGACCTGCACTACTTCTCTTTACACCCACCAAGACTGGGCTGCATCTGTCTCTAAGCACTGTCTCTAAGTCTGTTCCCTCCTTTAGTTCAGACAAAGCCTGAATTAAACAGGCAAATGCCTCTGTTTATCACAGATCTGTGCTGATCTCTGCTGAAGAGAGTCACAATAAAGTATATCCCACAGAAGACATTGGCTGAACTTCCCTTTTGAGGGGAAGAATAACATCTGTATAAATTTCTTGCAGCAAATGATGTATCACATGGATGGAGTCTATGCTTGCTTATAGTAATGTATGCCATCAAATATCTGAATGAACTAATTATTATTTTTGAACGAGACACAAACCCCATGTGTCACTGCCAAAATGTGCTTTCTGAGTGTTAAATCCAGCTCACATAGAAGTTGCTAGATATGTCTAACTCAGATGGCACTGCTCATTTTCACTTCCAAGGCTACTCAGCCATTTTTGCCAGGAACACTTGGATATACCTATTTCAGGCTGCTTAAGAAAAATGTGTGCTTGTCATTCTAAAATTTAAGCTTAATGAACATCTGTACCTTTAACTGACAAAGGAAATATTGCAGAAGTAGGTCTGAAGAAGTAAAACTGCAGCTTAAGATCCACAAAATGTTCTAGGGAAGTCCTCCTAAGGGAAAACATCTCAAATGTTCCTTGACTCTCCCACTCAAAATCTACATGATGCTGCTGCTTCTGATGTGGTGCATGCTCTATTTCATTCTTGTAAAATTATCATCTTGAGGCAGCCCTGCTATAGTGAAGTGATGCTGGGTAGTATCTACCTGGTATCTCTCCTACAGCTGGTTATGTTTTCAGAGGGCCTATAGAAGTACAATTGATCTGAGTAATTAAAAGTAATCTCTGATACACACACCTTGAATAGTTGTGGGAATCTTGCATACTTAGTTTTGAACTGTGACAACTTCCCTAGCCTTACCTTTCCTCTAGCCTTACACTTGCACACTTTTTTGTTGTTGCTGTTGGCATAGGAGATGTATAAATTCTGTACTGACCTTTTAAACCCTCTCACTGTATATCTTTTACTTCCATTGGCAAAGAAAACAGCTACTTTCTCAATGTCAACTGTTTGCACCAAGTTTATCATACTGAAGCGTGTAATTACACTTTCACATTCAACAATAGTCAGGACATATGTTAATCCCCACTTAGCCTTGGAACATGTTGATATCATCTGTAAGACAAGCCATTTCTCAGGAGTTATGAAATCAAATGGGGGATTTAATTGATGAATGATTGGTTATCTCCAATTCTAGTTCCCAAGGAAGAAGTAAAAAAAAAAAAAGGTAGTTTTCCTTAGGATAAGTGTACATGAGCTTAACAAGGCAATTGTGAATGAGAGTAATCTACTAGCATTTCCTCCCACTGGGGCAGTGTTCTTGGGACTATGAGGAAATTTAACTTCTTTGGATGTCTGAGCAATCACTTGCATGCACCATGACTTACAAATAGGTGGGATCTTGCAAATAATACAACACAGAATTCCGCATCTTTGTCTCACAAAAGTCACATTAAATTATCAGCCTAGTGCTTTCCCAGCATATTGTCTCCCTGATCTTGAAAGAGCCATCCTGGTGTTGAGGGAACAGTTATCTAGGTGATAATCAGTGCTGAGACCTCAGAGCAGCACAAAGAAATCTGAGAGCTACACAAACATTTAGCCGAAATTCCTTTACGCAGACAATTTTCCCTCCACTATTCTTCTGAACTCCAAAAGAAGCATAAGCCCTGACTCAGGCAACGTGAAGTGTTTGCTCTGGCACCCAAGCCAGCAGATGTGACTACTTGGCATCCTTTCCCGAGACTTGAACCTCATGGTATGTCTATGCCAAATGTATCCACATTATGCAAGAGTAATGGAAATTCGCCAGGCAGAGCAATGCTATGTTTTCCCAGATAAATGTTGCTCAGTTTAATTTTGAGGAACTGACTGATAAAAGCCCCAGTGATTACCTTGTTTGCCTAACTGTCTTCATTCTGTGAAATCCAGCACTTTTACTGGCACAGATAATATATGAAAAACATGAGCAAGTGTGTTAAAGCAGCAAAAGAGGCCAAGCAAATCTCCTGGTGAAAGGTGAAGCACCCACCCAAAAAAAGGTTTGTTCCTCCTTGGAAGATAAGCTGACTGCACAGAAAGACCACTAAGAATAGTCTCCCATCTGACATGGTTCAAGTGACTCAAGCTGCATGGTCACAGTGAGCTGTTCATTTCAGTTTTTTCTCTTCTCCAATTCCAGGCAAAGCTCATCATGGAAAAATGCTGGGATGAAGGTCATTTGCCTTTGGCAGTGCCTGAAAGGTGAGACAGAAATGTAAAAATTCATGCTACGCAATATCTGCATAATATAAGGAAGGAGAAAGTGAAATATAATTGATCAAAAATGTCCATAGGATTAGCCAACTGAAAGACATGCATTAAAATAAAAAGTTACCTTGATTATCTTCCTTGCCCTTCATTTGAACCAACTACTATTTGCCTACAGCCATCGTACCACAGCAAGACTTTGTACTTCATATTTGCACACTTCTCATAAAAATATAGTCCTGTTTCTGCCTGTGGTCTCTGATCACGCTCCTAAAAATGTACGCATGATTTGTTACCTTCAACAGACAATGGCACTTGCCACAACCTCACATGATAGTATTCAACATGCTCCTGACACACCAACAGGGCAGCCCAGACCAAGCAAGGAGGCAGGGATATGTGCAGGTAGCTACGATTCAGTTCTGAAGTTCAGGAAGTTTGTAAATATCCCATGGAGCCTGTTTGAGGTGCAACAAAGCTATTGTCACTCAACCACAGCCTGATAAAATGCTGGGAGCATGCAATGCCTTTTGTTGCAAGATCCTTCACTCTGTGGGGGGAAATGCTATTGAACTTGGAGGAACACCTCAAGTAGTAGCAGGGGTTTACTGCTACACTATTAGTGCAATTGATTTCTTCAGCAAATAGCCAGAAGTAGCCATTACTTCCCAAGTTACTTCCACTGCAGTAATCAAGTTCTTGTTAACAAATTTCAACCATGAAGGAAATCCAAAAGAAACTGGCTTCTAACCCTGGACTTCACCTTCAGAAGAACTGATGAAGAGACACAGTGAATCACAGGGTTCCTGCTACTTATTATCCAGGTGCCAAAGGAAAATGGAGCCATTTTCACGGTATTTTGAAAGGTTGTTTACAAACTCTTGGCCTAGAAGGAAAATCCTGGAAACCATTCACTGTAGATGTCTTACTTAACTACTGGTCTGACATGCAACAAGCCATATTTATCCTGCAGGGATAGGAGCGAGGTGCTACTGTTCTCCAAAGCTCCACATGAAGAAGAGTTACTGCACCGTAGTGGCTGAGTGGATAGTTCACAGTGAATAACTTACGCAATTAAAAAGTCCTTTTTTTATCTGCAAACATTGTTATGAGTTTCTCAGTTATTCCTTTGAAATGATTGTCTGAGTTATTTGTTGTCCACAGCAATTCATTGCAAGACTAGTCAAAAGAATGCTGAAACTCAGAACACCAGACAGAGAACAGATATTTCTTTTCCTTGATTAGCTAAATGAGACATTTTGAATCAAGTCTCTGCTTCAATATTTAGACTTTTGAAACAGAAAATAGCTTTGTGAAAATACTGCGTGATATTTACTTAAATGCTACTGTTTCAATAGCTGGTAGCAAATTCATTCAATATACTATTTGTGAAACTCAGCAGAAAAAACATGAATAACCAAACAAACTACTTAACTCATTTAAACACAGCATTATCTGAGGGTTAAATAATGTTTGCCTACTTGCAAACACAGATGTCAGTTGCTCGCAGCAGACTGTACAGGACATACCTTCAAATTCACACTAAGAGCGTGGTTTACAGATACGAGCTAAAAATAGTTCTACTACTTCTTCCATACAAATTAAAAAAAAAAAAAAATTTGAACAGAACAACTTCAGTAACTTCAGTTACCTCAATCATTCTGGTTTGGGAAACACAGAGCCCCAGTTACACATATAAACCAGAAATGGTGAAATATAGGATGCCTTGACCACACTCATCAGGAACAAAAGATCAGTGCTCCCAGCTTTCCTGATGGACTGAGTTGCTTGTTTACCCCCTATAAATGTTCCCCAGGAAAAAAACCAGTCATGTCAAGCCACTAAGAATCCTGTCAGCATGCAACAACAATTAAAAAATCTTATGCATAATTAAAGAATATTGAAAATACATGTATAGTCTTTGGCTGTTCTATACTGTTCACTGGTTCAGTTGGTGTATTAAAATGTATTTTGAGATGGTATTTTGGTTACATTCAATCTCTATTTGACACATAAACAATTTAAGAGAATTAAAGTATTTCATATACTAGTTGTTATTCTTCCTGCTGAAGGGATGAACACATTCCACAGAAGGGAAATTATAGAGATGCAAGTTACACTGGGTGACAGGGATATGGAGCTAGGCAACATTCATGTTTCATTTTGCTAATGGATTGGATTACAAACCTTCTCCTTAGTAAGAAGCGTATGGATAAAGTAGATGCACACAGTCTTTGCTTTCTTACTGTAGTCCAACAGGATGCTTTGTAAGTTATTCTTACCAAGTGTCAAAATGAGTCTAAGTGACAGATTATGTATTTGCTTACCTACATTTAACACTGGCATTTCTCCATTCACTCACACTAGGGTAAATAAACTGAGGCTCTGGCTTCGTA
The DNA here is from genome assembly GCA_013397775.1 of Eulacestoma nigropectus. NCBI lineage: Eukaryota > Metazoa > Chordata > Aves > Passeriformes > Eulacestoma > Eulacestoma nigropectus. The sequence goes on along the minus strand of VZTE01006235.1, from coordinate 3,902,042 downwards.
TTCCCCCTTGTTTGATCTCACTCTAGATCAGTGATGCCAAACCACCAGCACTGGCAAACAGAGATCTGGGCTGGCACCAATGACAATGAGCAAACAACACTTTCAAAACACGTTTGACGCCAGATAGCGAAGAGCACCCTCCCTACTTTAGGAGCTTATTGCTAGAAAGGCTTTCAGCTCTGAATTCCACAAGTACCTCCTGCATGTGGCTGGAAGGGCCAACATGTCACTCTTTTTCTACAGCCCCCAGAAAAGAAATCCGTTATAGTTATCCCAAACAGTAACACATAGGAGGTTCCTCCTGATCCAGCTGATCCAAAACTGTGTTTAAGCATGAGCAAACCTAGCTCAATAAGGCAGAAGCACACCTGAACAACCTAAAATTTTCAGATCAACCATCATTTCAAACCTTTCAGCTTTTAATAGGAAGGCATCTTCAAGAGGACACAACAAGACAAAAGCAGGACGCAGCAAAACAAAAGCACATCAAAGCTAGGCAGGGCAAGCATGAGAAAAGGAGAGAGAAAATGATGGTACATGCTCTCACTAAGCTGCTGCCACCTGGGTATTTGATTTATTTTTAGGTTTATTATTAGATTTCTTATTGTCTTTAGATTGGATGTTAGGAAAAAATTTTTCACTGAAAGGGTTGTCAAGCATTGGAACAGGCTGCCCAGGAACTAGTGGAGTTCCCATCCCTGGAAGAATTGTAAAGACACATAGATGTGGCACTTGGGGACATGGTCTAGTGGTGAACTCTGCAGTGCTGCGTTAATTGTTGGACTTGAGGATCTTAAAGTCCTTTCCAACCTAAACAAGTCTATGATTCTTATGATTCTATCCTACTCTCATGCCATGTGGCACTCCAGCCCGGCAGCGTAAGGCCAGGGCAGACCCTCCCTCTAGTGCCTGATGCACCTGTATCATGCGCCTGATGTTCCTGGAGGCATCAGTCCAGTCTGGCTCCCCTGCCGGGGCTTAGGCTCTCACTGAGTGCTGCCACGGGCTGCTTTACATCCCTGGGAACAGGGATGGCCAAGTCTTTTCCTCTTAAGTTACACCAGTCCCCACTCCCCACCCAAGGGGCTTCAGGAGGCTGTGGGGGCCGAGAGCGACGGGGCATTGGATTATCCGCAAGGCTAAAACACGAGGTGGCTCTCTGGGCTGAGGGGTGGCGGCGTTCGCTCACCCCTACTGGCACCCACACTCGAGCCCGCACCACACTCGAATCTCTGCCCATGGCCACACGTACACAAGCGCCTCCAGCGCAGCCTGCGCTCACGACCTTCCCACGGCGGCCCCGCTGCCCGCTGCCCGCTGCCCGCTGCCCGCTGCCCGCTGCCCGCTGCCCGCTGCCCGCTGCCCGCTGCCCGCTGCCCGCTGCCCGCTGCCCGCCCGGCCGCNNNNCCGCCCCCACCAGAGGGCGTCCTGACCCCGCGTTCGGGCGGGCGGGCCCGGCCCTGCCGCCGCCCTGCCGCGGCCACTCCGCGGGCAGCGCGGCCCTGAGGGCACCTGCACCGGCCGGGGCCCCGCACTGCCCGCCGCGTCCCCCCGTCCGGACTGGGGGTCCGGCTCTGCGCAGTGTTTAAAGGCAGAACCGACTGTACGGAGCGGAGCTGCTCGCTCTGCAGGGGTGGAGTGTCACTGCGTTGGTCACTGTGTGCCCCTACCGCCGCCGCAGTTCAGGCTGTGCAGGGAGGTGCTTCCTGTTGAACTTGATTCCCAGATTGACGAGAGTTTGGTGGCTGGGAGGTGACCGCCACTTCCCTCGAGGAAACTCCTATATCAAAGAGGTTTCTGTGTAGTAGCCCACCCTCCGCTATTTGGGCAGCGCTGTCATCTTAACTGTGTATGGCAGCGAGTGACTGGTTTGGGGGGAGGGGGTACTGCTGGAAAAAAACAGTATAAATGTGGATAATCTGAGCTGAGCCTTTCAAAGTTCACACCCCATGAAGCTGCAGAGCAGAGCCAGGCGGATGGGAGAGGGATGTTTCATAAGAATCAATTGGCTGTTGCAGAGCAAGACCGGGGAAAAGTGATCCCCTCAAGACAAATGTCATTGCCAGACCATATTGGTAAGACTGCAAGTTACAAATACAACTGAGGCCAGAGAATTTGCCAGAAAAAAAAAAAAAAAAA
>VZTE01006235.1:3853311-3899887 GCA_013397775.1 Eulacestoma nigropectus | reverse complement strand
AAAAAAAAAAGACAGAAAACAGATGCAAAACAACAACAAGATGCCAGAATAAAATGAATCTTAGGCCAGCGCTGGAACACACCGCAATCCCTCGCCATTCAGGATGATTTAAATGGATGGAAAAGGGATTAAGGTCTAATCCAGCAGTTGCTCTGAATTAATCTCATAGGAGTCAGTCAGGATATGTATATTTAGGGAGGGGGAGAAAGAGAAGAAAGAAAGCAAAAAATTGCCGGATCAGGCCCTGAATATAGTCTGAGGAGACTTGAAATAGTTCCTTGCGCCACACTCATTTTAAAAGCTGATTATATGATCCAAACCCTCACAGATATTTCAAACAGAAAAGGTGACATTGCTAAATATGCTGTTCTTTCTGCAATACTGAACCCCAAGTCTCTCTGCCAGTTGTTGGCTGCAGCAGAGGCAGTAGCCATTTCACTCACACTGGCTGGGGCCCTCTCCTTCACTGCAGCGCTTTCCTTGGCTGTGATCTTGCTTTCAAATGCCACTGGTTTTCTGGGACAGTCCCAACTGTAAGGAAACTGTCCCACCGAGTCTTGGGTTTCCTGAGAGCCTGAGTGATTAAAGAGATTCTTCTTCCTTTTGAACTCACATTTTCCAGAGCTGCCTTCTCTTCCCTGCGCAACACTATCAATCTGAGGCAGGGCACTGAAGTATCTACACCAGCACTGCCAAAAGCAGTTGTGCGTATTTCCAAGCGGTTATGCAGCCTTTAGTAAATCACCTAAGCATGAGCAAACTGTGCTTCAGGCAGTGCAGAAAAAGACAAATCCAAATGCTGGGGACAAGGAGTATCCAGGGAGGCTTGTGAAGACGCACTGGAAGGGAAGACAAAATATTAAGTGCTAGTCCAAATCCCTAACACACATTATCAGCAGATTTTTTCCTGCATGTATGGTTGTCCTTTACATGTGCAGGTGAATGTATCTGAGACAGGAACCAGCTTGAAAAAAAGGGAATCTTATAACCCCCAGCCCAGTGTGCTCCAGCCCAAGAACTATGGTACTCGTTTTAGCAGTTATTACTATGAACAGTGCTGGGTTTATAGTTCTCCAGCAGCCCTCAGCATCTCCAGAGGGACCAGCAGTTTCTTTCAGAACTGAGATCATTCTCGATGATATTGGAGTATTTAAAAAAAAAAATCCAGACCAGCATGGCATCAAATAGACCTGAGTTTAGTGCTTCTTTTTGCGAGTAACAAAAAGCAATACATTTAGCAAGTAAAAAAGACCCTTTGTGGTGTCGCACTCTTAAGGGGAAGGGAGCACCCAAAATTCGCAAATGCTCATGGTCAAAAAGGAGCAACAAAAGTCAGAGCATCTGCAAAAGAAAATTACAGAGTTTTATTAGTGAATTATAAACTTGGCATGGAAATTGGTATAAATTAGTCCCTTATCTTCTAGCATAAGCCCATGGTGGTGGGTGCTTTTTACCTTTATCTTGGTGAAAAATACAATAGACCACAAACTCTAAGAGAAGGGAGCCTTTTGAGGAGTCAGAGCATTTCCAATTACAGTAGTTACCTGTTTGTTGGGAACTGAGGGAAGGGAGAGAATGGGATCACTCAGGGAGGAAGAAAATGACAAGATGAGAGTAGGACTGTGAGTCTTTCGCATGTCGAAAGCAAATCAACAAATACATGTTCCTGCCTTTGTGGAGGTAAAGAAAGAGATGAATGCTGAATGGCAAAGCCACCTTTTCAAAGACTTTTAGCTCAGGTAAAAAGAATGAAAAATTCCAGTGGTCCCCAAAAGTAAATACTTAAACTGAGCTGAGCGTATGCAACTGAGCTGGGCATATGCAACACAACCACCAACAGTACAGTCCAGGTAGGAGTTGGAATCTTGGGATGCATTCAACCAGTGATGAGAAGTGAGTACAGTGGTAGTGTCACTTTGCAGGCACCAAGGGTCACAGCTGGGAACCCAGACTTCCAGCGCCAGCCAAACACTGAGGCCTGGGTTTGCTCTTCAGTGCTGTTTTGAGCATAAAAAAACACCTACCTTCAAACATCACTGTCTGCCTTCTCATTTTTCCAGGAAAATGTTGGCAATTATATTACCCTACCAATATCAATTGTGCATTTGTGTCTGTTTCTGTACAGCTTGTGTACTGAAAATGTGTTTTGGCTTTAGTTCAAATCCACTTCAGTGCCCCCAAAGAGATCTTCATTGTTCTAAAGGCTTGCTGAGATTGTTTCCAGTTTATGCACAACTGTTTCTAAACCCTGAGACCTATGCTTTTGGTTGTCTATCAGGAAAGAGTGGCAGAGATTAAAGAAGTGCATGCCTTTGGCTGCATACTTTAAAATAAAACAGCCGTGGTTTTCAGGAACCTCTTTTAAGGTGTAATAAATCCGACTTTCTAAATGCCCAAGGCTGTGTTTATCTAGAAGTATCTTGGGGGAGATTGCTATGTCTATTAATCTGTTTTCCTGTTTCCTTACCTCAGGGCTTAAAGGCTGCATAAACCAACCAGCTAGAAGGCTGTAAGGAAAAGTCTCCACAGTCAAGTATCTCCCTCTGTTTTCTGTGCTTAAGCAACACACTCCTGGTGCAGGGGAGTCATTAGACATTCTTATAAAGCAGGAGCAGTAAATGAGGGTGATATGGTAGGGACAAACCAGCATGACCTCTGTCTTAGAAGAAACCTCAAACCTCTTCAGGACCTTTAAAAGAGTTAGCAAAACAGTGGATAAAGGAAAACCAGTGTCTGTATTTTATTTAGACCTTCAAAAGGCTTTTGATAAAGTTCCTGAGAAGAGGCTATAAAGGAAACTTAGTAACCACAAGGTGAGAGGTAAAGTCCTGCATGGATAGGGGGAGAAAAAGCCCACAGCTGAGAGAATGGAAACAAAGAGGAGGAACTAATGGTCCATCTCAGCATGGAAGGGGCTTCCATGTGGGGTGCCCCAGAGATTAAAAATATGACATGTGCCTGGAATATTTAGTAATCATTTGAAGACCACGCTGAAGAGCAACGGTGACAAAGTTTGTGTCATTAGAAATTGAAGAGGATGAAAAAATTAAGAAAAATGAGATAGTGAATGAAATTAAACACACACAGGAGAAGAACATTTTGTAGAGAACACTGCAGATTACTTATGTGTGTGGATAGGTTTTGAATTTCTTTTAAACATCCCCAAATACATCAGGCACCTGTACAGTCAACTCAAGGAAACTGACTCCTGACCATGCAGTGGTGGTTAAGGAAGCATAAGTCTTTTTGAAAAACTTATGAATTTTTTTTTTTTTTTTAAAGCCAATAAAGAAAAGACTACAATCCTGTGATTTCATATTAGGAGGTGGCATGACCTGTTTTTGCCTTGGCCATCACATTCAGGGTCAGCCCACCCTGCTCAAAGGAGAAACAACGAAAGGAGCTGCCGAAAGGTCTGACGAGGCTGGGTTTCTTCTGGGTCTGCTCCTTGTGCTTACGTCCTCTGGGGCCTGGAAAATCAGAGACTCCAGCCAAATCTTTTCTGAGAGAAAGGTAGCCAGGGCAGCCCTCTTGCATGTGAATTAGCTGTTATTTAGAAAAGATGAGCTTATACCACAGTGTTTCCTGTCAGCAGGTTACTAAAAGCTACCTGGTTTGATTAAACTTCTGTAAAATTAGTGTATATGAGACATTTTTGCTTTCAAACAGGTTAGAAATGACTGACTAGTTCAAAGGCCACAGTGAAAGCAAAGGCATACACTCACACGTTGTGTAGGCAGAGCCATTTCGAAGCTGAGATGAGGAAAACAGCACTAAAAGTTCATTAGAAACAGACAGAAAAGTAAAAAATGAAGTAAACGATGCCTGAAATGCAACATACATTGCTATATTAGTACAAAATATATCACACAAATTTAATAAATATCTCTCTTGTACCAAGAAGGCCATGTAGAATCTCTCTTTCCATTTTACACTATAAAAACTTCGGCACATATTTAAACTAGAGTTATGAAGTATTTTTTATTGCACTGTAATTTGGTTTATTGGGCTTTGACAGCTATCATTATTAAGAATTGACACTTAAAAATCAATATTTATTTGAGGGTGACAGTTATCACAGTTCAGAGCTTTTGCTCAGTCACAGGTTTTTGGTCAGTTTTAACAATAGGCAAAGAAGCTGCCCTCTACATTTGAGAAGATAGGATCCATGGCCAAGAAACATCCACAAGGCTTACTCAGTAAAAATACACACTACTAGAAGAAAATATATGGTTTTAACCTCTGGTATCCAGTTCTGAGGAGAAATATGGGAAAGGGAGATTTAAAATTACTTTTAGTTACTGTATTTAAAGGTAAAATTATAAGCTACATGAAACCTGTTGTGGGACAGATAAGAACCACATAGGTATTGATGCCTGAGGGCACCTAAAAAACAAAGACTAGACAGGAATAAGGGAATAAAGGTAGGTATTTATTTGAAGGGCCTTCAGAGGTACACCCTGGGCAGGCCAGAGGCTACACCCAAGATGGACCCCAAGTCATGAGTTCTTCACGTTTTTATAAGTTTGGTTCATTTGCATATCAGGGTTAATTCTCCAATTAAAACTTCAGTTAATGATGTAATTTCCTCACGCTTACCCCCCCCTTCTAAGATGTTGGTTTACAGATTTTTGGGCCTAGGACAGTCTGGGAGTGTCCTTGGAGAGCACACTTGGAGAGGCTTTGTTATGTCTAGCGGGCATGAGAGAGCAGAAGTTAGCAGGCTACAAGACACTTCAGAGTTACACACTAAGCACTACAGGATTTGAAAAATATGAAAGTTAAAACCTAAGGCATCAGTATAGCATAACAACTGATAGAGAGAGAACAGGAGAAGGTGTTATGGCTGATTGCTGAAGAATAAGGGTCATCTCAATTCACTTCAGCTATCTAAAAGCTTAGTATTGAAATGAAAAGCTTGGCATTGGTAGTGAAAGGAGACAAACCCATATCCAAGAGACCATTCTCTGGAGGTGCCTATGAATCCTATGTTTCCTGTGTAATCCCCTCTATCTATTGATTCAGAGACAGTTATAACCTTCTCTGAAGCAGAGTATCTTTAAAAAGGTACCTGTGCTTTTTCTGACTGGGATGGAGTTAACTTTCTTCATAGCAGTCCCAATGGGTCTGTGCTTTGGGTTTGTGTCTAAAACAGTGTTCCCAGCACACTAATGTTTAAGCTGTTGCTGAACAGTGCCTGCACAGCATCAAAGATTTCTCTTTTTTCCACTCTGTCCCCCCTTCCTGGAACAAATAGGTAAGAGGTGAAGAAACAATTGGGCGGGGACACAGTCATGACAGCTGACCTGAACTGGCTAAAGGGGTGCTGCACACCATATAGTGTCATGCTCAGTAATGAAAACAGGAATAGAGAAAGAGCAAGGAGCTTTTTGGCTTCCAAAGTGTCCAGTGCCTGGAGACTGACTATTCTGCTTGTGGGGCATGGTCACTGACTGTGGTTTTCCTTTTCTCTTTTCTCCACCAATTAAACAAGTTTTCTCACTTTTGTTTTTCCTTTTCTGTCCCCCATCCTGCTGTGGGGGCAAGGGTGAGTAAGCAGCTGTGTGGGAGCTTGGCTGCTGGACAGGATCAGTCCACCACAATAGCAATTATCCTGTATTCCTAAATGAACTGTCTGCACACATGAAGGGTGAACCAAGACAAATGTAAGTCTGTAAAATAGGAATAAAATAACACCAAAATTGATACTTTTGAGTAAATCGTAGAGAAATGGGGGCTGGATTACCCTTATTGAGTGGAGATTTCTGCAGAGCACCTCAATAATATTTTGTGGATTCTAACAATCTCTCAGATGATGGTTTGCCTATGCATCCCACATGCAAAAAACAGATTCCTGTCCAAAGTTATATCTATGAAACAGTATTTAATGTGCTCCTGAACAATCCAAGTCCTGTGCCTGTGGCAATATCACAGGAAATGCCAACACACAGCACATAAAATGTCAGCTTTCCACAAAGAAAGAAAAGAAATACTATTCCTTTATGCTATAATATGATGCCTCATGCAGTTTTCTTCTAGGTTTATATTTGGTTTCCTGAAGTTTTTGAAGCAGGAGCAAACACTAACCTGCTCCATAGGGCCATGACACTTAATGGGATCAGTGTAGTGAGGGAAACCGGTATCTCAGCTTTTATCTGCCATGTGGCCACAAGTAAGCCACCTCATCTCTCTGTACTTTGTTTTCCTTCACCTATTTGGATTGTTTATTTGAATGTAATCCCTTTAGAGAGAAACTGTCTCAGGCTTTTTAGGCACACTGGCAGAGATGGCTGACCTCTATGATGTATTAGGAAGCGCATGGTGGCTGACACACACACACAGGCACTGTCCTGCAGTGAGCTGTGGTGGCTGGAGATCTAAGTACTGTTGACCTCCCCATGGCCCTCTCTCTCCATAGCTAGAAGAGTCTAACTGGGTATACTCTTGGGTTCCATGGCAAACCACCTAGGTTTGCCTCCACACATGCTCCTGGTTTTACTTTCTCCTACAGTGTCCGATTAGGATTACCTTCACACCGTCACATTCTTCTTACTACTGAATTTTTCACAAGCCCTCTAAGCCTCAGGAAAGGCAAGCTGGCAACCATGGGCCTGATAGGGAGCTCTCAGCCCCATCAGGTGTGCTGCATAATTGTAGCTGGTAATGAGGATGACTGTCAAGCACACTTTCCATTTCTGCAGTGGGAGCTTCTGCAAAGTCTGGAGACAAACAGGGAGGAGGCTCTAGGGACTAGCAAGCTGCTCTTAGCAGAAGTCTGTTAAATAAAGGTTAAAAATAACTTCTGTTGATTTCAGACCAAAAGTCCTGAGAGAAGAGGGAGGAGGAAGAGGAGGATTCCAGCCCCAGGAGCAGCCAAGCACAGCAGCATGTCCCTGGCACAGGCGGAGCAGAGGACATGCCTTCTGCAGGGATTATGCAGAGCTGCTGGAAGTGAAGCCTGAAAACCGGCAGAACGGAAGCTTGGAAACCGAGCCCTGGGCTGAAGCGGGTAATTTACCTTATTTGAAATAAAAACAGCTTAAGTTGAAGCCAGCCGGAAATTCAGCTGACTTGAAGCTGCAAGCAAAATTAGCATAAAATTCTGCAGGTTGAAACATGGGGGACGCAGACTGAGGGATTGAGCCTTGACGTCTGGCAGTGTAAGGAAGCTGCTACTGCTTCTGCAGTGCTATTCAAAATTATCCCTTAAAGCTAAAATCATTGCAAAACCAAGCTAGAAGACCATAATAGTGCCTGTTGGCCTTAACTGCAACAAGCAAAAAAAGACAACTGCAGCAGAATCATCATTAAAAGGAATAAGACTATGACTAGCCCCCCCAGACTGGCAGAGCATGGTAAGTACAACTGACAGACTGAAACATCTCAGCCAGGAGTCTGTCAGTGTAAATCAGTGTAGCTATGCCACTGACTTCCACAGTGAAGCTTGGCCAGCTCATTCCATTAAGAATCCAGATCCTGAATGCAAGCAGGTATAGCCTATGTCCTGCAAAGTGCTCTGGGCTGGGTGGGGGCTGGGGGATGAGACGGTGACGATTCACCATATCACGCTGAAAGACCCAAGGTAGCTTTCATGACTTAGATCCAGCAATCTAATCCTAGAAGCCTTCTAATCATAGTGGTTGCCAGACAGGCTAACTCAGCCGAGCGAGCTAATATATCTTGCTACTGCTGTTGGACTTATTCCAGTCCCCAAGCTAATTCCTGTAGAGCTAGCTTGTAGAGTTAGCCTGTATAATTCAACACTACACTGCACTGGCAAACCCTTTAGGAGTGTGGCTGCGTATGTGTGCAAGCAAGAGAGTGCAGTTAAGTGATGCTGTACTCCCAGACTTGTGTATATCTGGGAATTTTATTTGCCCGTATACTGACGACCAAAGATCCAGTTCTTTTCCTAATGTTCACAAACCAGCTCCTATGTCAGTAAGTGGCTTGATTTGAATGACATAGTGATTAATGTAGCCAGCTATAATAGGGCATCAATGATTCTGCTTCTGAGTGCTCCCCCTGAACTTACACTAGCAGCAACAATGGTAACCTCTTCTTCATATTTGAAAGCAGTGCTTTTTCAAGTATGGAAATTTTGCACCACTTTGCCAGGATGTGAAGCAATGCCATTGCGTGCAGAGTAAGATAGTGTTGTGTCTGAACACCATCATATTCTTACTGCAAAGTAATATTTTTGCAAGACCTGGAGTGGATTTTCTGTACTATTTTCTTTAATATTACTCCTGTAATACTACAGGAGTCTTACAGAAAAGGTTGCTTGAAAAGGGATCGGCAATATATATTTTCATACAGAACATGCAGAGTAGTCACTGTGTCATTAGCATGCCATCTACCACCATTTTATTGAGTTCATCTGAGTTTTGTTACAATATCCCAGTGCCTTAGGATCTCTCCTGCCTTTAAAGGAACAAGAAGCTGGGTGGAACATGTGATCAGAGAGTTCACCAGTGTTTGCAGTGAAGCATAAACATGAATGAGCCTAGACATGCTTGGAAGCCCAAGAAAGTATTAATAAAACTTGCTCAGTGTTTTTAATGGAGGTATTTGGAGCATTAAGATCCCAGAAGTCATTTCTAGCTTGAGGAATATGCACACATATAGCTGAAGAGACAGCAAATGCATATCTTCTAAAGGAGGCATTTCTATTTGATTATCTTCCGCCTATAAAAAACAGGTCCTAGGTGAAGTTTTGAGATGAACCAACTTCAGTATATCATGGATTCCACACACATAAAAGGAGCAAAAATTACACAGTGGGCTTTTTTAAAAATCTGTTTTTCCAGAAAGAAACACTGTTGCAGACATAAAACTTTTTCCAGGCTTGCCCTGGGCACTCCTTGAAATATGCTGTATGGACAATACGCACTCAAACCTCTGGCTGTCTCTAGGAGATATTCATCCTGTCTCTCCTTGGCAAGCTGGGTTTCCTGTCCAGCCCCACAGGATTTATTGTCTCATTGTGGTGGAAAAAAATTGAGGCTAGTGACCGACCATATATGGGTATGGAAAAACCAAGATGAACTAGAAGGGGAAAAAAAAAAAGAAAAGTGGGTGTAATTACAAGTCAATTAAATATAAATCATTATAGGGATAAGAGGAAAGGAGCAGCATGCAGGAACCTGCAAGAAATACAGGTGTTCTCTGACTTTTTCTCTCCACCCCTGTGGATTAGCAGGGCTGAGGAGCAGGGCCCGTACTGAACCACCGTGAACCATCGTCACATCTTCTGGGTGGGATTTCCAGCCACTGACGAGCTCAAAGTAGATTAACAATGCAGCAGCACCATTAAAGAAAGTGGTGGCAGGAGGCTGAGAGGCTGAGATCTTTTGGCCAGGTTGGTTTTTTCTTCCATTACTGCCTAGTAACATATAACTCTTTATGAGGGCATAAAATTGCTCTTTACTAATGTTTTTCTCACTCAAAGGTCAGCAAAGCCACAGTGAAAGTTAAAGAGGAGGCGTGTACGACTCGCTGGGACTGCTGAAAGCAACCAGCCACTTCTGGAGAAGAGGGACATGATCTGCTATCTCATAAGGGACAGCCTGTGCCAGTTGTCACCACGACAGGCTGTGAGCACGTGTGGCAGACAGGGTGGCAGCTGAGGGGCTGCTTTTGCCACCATGCAGATTTACCCAGCTCATGCAAGGCTGGTAAAAGCCACAAGCCATTCTTTATTCAAAATGGAGTACAGGCCAAAAAAATGACAGGCCAGAGTCAAAGCAAAGCAGGCCAAGATAACTGAGTCCCATCAGGAGTGGAAAATGGCCTTGACTCATTCAAAAGAGTCAAAAACCCAAAGTGTGCTTTTTTCAGAGGTACTGTTCCAGTTCTGACTCAAAGGCACAGGCAGCATAAAGCAGCGTGGCTCCACAGATGGTTCACACCAAATCAGCTGCTGGCCAGTGTGTTAAAAAAACCCTTAAATTGTCAGTTAGTCTGTGCTTCATTATTTGCTTCTTACCCATTTCTAGTGAATCTATACCAGCTCTGATAGGCAACAGTGCCATTGAGAATCTGCTGATTCAAATCCCTCCCTCCTCAGCAGAAAGCCAGTGGGAGGAAGGAAGAAAGAAACCCAACTCGACATTCTATTTTTCCCCCTTCAAATAAACCCTAAATTGCTTCTTTAATGCACTCGAGGTTTTGAGCGGGGTAGGAAGCTCTGATACAGAATGGGGCTACAATTTTGTTAAAGACAAGCTCTGCAGCAAGCCTGTGAACTCCAATAAATTTGTAACTCTCTTCCCAGTCAGAAACAGAACAATAGCCTCTCCTGTTTAATTGTGGATTGCAGCAAGTGGTTTCGTGCTCAAACCCTCTTGTAATGTAGTCCTCTCCTTTTAATCATCAAAGGTGATCTCTGCCAAAGCAGCTGACAGTTGCATTTGATCAAGTGTAATAGGAACAGTCAGATCTTCCAGGATCCTTGTAGTTACCCATTTTCCATGTGTAATTCCAGTCTATTTCATACAAGTTTAATATGACAACTGTATTACAAAATTAGAGGGAGGATTTGGGGTGAGATGACTCACTGATTTTTTTTCTTTTTTGTTAGAAAATATGATCTCAAAAACAAAAGCCATTTTCTATTCCCAGCCCTGCTACTGACCCCCTGTATGACCTTGAACAACCTTTGATGTCTAGATCCCTTCTTCCACTTTGCCTGTCATTGCTGTTTAGAGACTGTGAGCTCAGTGATGCAGTGACTGCCTGGTTTTGGGGTCCCAGCATAACAGCTATGACAGATGAGTGTGCACTTAGAGTTGGTGACATCTTGGCTTTAGCACCACTCACATATATATTAGTAGCTGTATACTTATATTTATCACAATATTTATGTGTGGTTGTATATGTACACAGGCAAATGTGCTCCATAGTGGTTTTAAATTTGAGAATGAGTACTTTAGGGATAAGGAATCCCAGTTTTAAAACCAAGAAAAAAAAGTCAACCTCCATCCTTCAATACAACTGCACTTCAAATAGATTTACCAGCAGAACTTCTTTTGGACTCTGCCCTGTGGTTTTCACAGTTCAGTTTACATTGACCTTGGCAAAGCAAAGCAAAGCAAAATGTCTGTTCCTTGTGCCCACTGCTGTCTGGACCCACCAGTGATGCTCAGAGGTGTCCACTGCCCAGGTGTAGACCACATCTACTATGCAAAGATTCCATTCTTTGTTTTATTACACCACAGGTCAGGAGGAGCATCAAATCCCTCTCACTTGTGTCAGATGTCCACATTTGGGAAGGTGGTTGGTGGTGGGGAGGGGAGGACGGAAGACAGTCAAAATGAAAATGGTTTGGTTAATTAATTGCAAGCACTGCTTGAAGGACCAGCACGTATATTTAATCAGTTGCCTAGTAACAAACGGTGTATGATGTGAATGCTATCAGCCCGCAGCGTGAGCAAGGGATGGACCCTTTCTGTTTTTATCAGCTGCCAGCATGCATACTCTGGGCATTGCATGCCCTTGTGCTCAGAAGGGCTGCTCTGCCACCTCACAAAAGCTGCGTGGTAGCAAGGGTCCCCCCCATTTTGGCTCTGCCATTCCTGCTCCTCCCCCAGACATCTCAGAGAGAAGACTGTCTCTTCTTACAGGGAGTGACCTTTTCAGTGGTGAATCAAATGACAAGAAAAATTATCCAGATCTCCCCTCCCCTCCACCCACCTTTTTTCTTTATGAAGTTATCTACACTCTGGGAATACAGCACAGGCATTGCTGCTGCTCACGTTCTGTTACTGACACCAGTGTCACCATTAACACTATATATCTTCCATAAAAACCTGTGCAGAGAAAACCAGAAAATCATTGGCACTGGGACAGAGGCAGAATTAATAAGAAAGTGGGTTTGTTGGTTGTTGGGGGGTTTTTTGTATCTTTTTTTTTCTAGTGACCTTAAAGAAAGAAGGGCAATAGATGGATAGATGCTGGATTATAGCACATAAAAGCAGCCTAAGACAAACTGTACAGTTCTGTTTCCTGTAGGTGAAAAAATAACTCATGACCTGACAGGCAACTGAACATTGAGTACTCCTTTGGTGCTAGTTTTAGGAGGGAATTTGACAACAGGAATTTGCTTGTAGTTTTCCACCACCCGTATGCCATTAGCTGGGCCTGATAATGCAAGGACACAGAAAACGTTCACACCGCCTGCCCGTATTGCGAAAGAGAAATAAAAAGAGAACATCCATAAAATAAAAGCTCCCATTTATGTTTTAACATGCCATGACAATGTTTGTGTGTCCTTATCAGGGCTTTCTCTCCTCCCTCCCCCCTCTCCATTTGTAAATCCCATTGGATAAAAGACTACATCTTCCATAAAGAATTCCCACCAGAAATCTTTATAAATCCTCCATCAGTGAAATACTCTGCTGTCATGCTGAGCAGAAGCTAATCTAATTAAGACGGGATCTGCTAAATTTAATAGCCTGCTATGAATTTTTACGGACATCTGGTAACTGGAAGGTTGGAACGACTCTGACACATCAAATACACATTGTCCAAATGACCAGTATCAGGCTGGTTATTTTCCCTTTCTCGGTCGCTTGTAGCTGATGTAGGATGCAATCACCCCCTCAGGATACACACATGTGACTCCATCTGAAATTAATGGGGGTTAAGGTGCGTACATGTTGGAAAGCAGAACTGGACCCCCAGTGCTTCCTCTAATGTTGTTTTTTCCTGATTAATGAAGGATCAGGATATACCTTCATTATATTTCATTGTTTGCAAATACTGTAAACGATATAGCAGGAGCTGGAGTATCTGTTAGCACACATGTCTTTGGTATCTGCAAGTTATGAACCCAAACCTGACAGGCAGCTTTCCTCAGTCAAAGCCCTATATGACATCCTCTGGCTGAGCACAGTATTTCCAGTGGGGAGCAGAGGAACTCCACAATCTTCATCATCTCTCCCTAACCCAACAGTAAGCTGTTAGCAGGAGAAGGCAGGGGATGGAGGGTTGGGTTGTTGGGGCTTTTATCCCTTAAGCTTCTAGTATGAAAATGAGTTGAAAGCTTCTAGTGGTCCACAGAAATGGTGACTTGAGTTGTTACGAGGCTGGTCCCATCCCATGGGCCATTACTTTAAGAAAGCAGCACATTTACAAAAGTGCAGGTCTTTGTCCCTGTCTTTCTGGAACGCAGTCTGAGAATGCCACATTAATGAGCTCCCAGCACTCTTGTGGTTTACTAACTCTTTGACAGGAAAGATTACGAACTTTATTTCCACCTGGTAGATTCCATGGGTGTCCAGCTCCCAGGTCTCACTCTGAGCTTCCTGTAATAAAATCACAAATACACACACACATACATAGTTTTCGTTCATCATTATGTAATTTTCAGACAGGGCATACATCACACAAGGCACAATGCCCAATTTTTCAGAATAAAGAGTTTGCACTTTAAAACATATATTTCCTTTTTTGCTGTCTTGGTAAAGAAACCATTTTTCTTAGGCTCCCCTTAGGCCCCCACCCATAATAAATGGTTCAAGTAAATTCAGCAACACAGTGGGAGTTGTGTCAACCTGATGTGATGTGTTGGCACTTGAAAATTTAATCTCTTTACCATACACCAGCCTTAAATCTGTGTAGTGTGACTTTTAAACACATGCCAAAGAGCAGAGAAGTTACAGTGCTGGCTTACAGATTATTTAGGTGCTGGTTTCATGAGATGGGAACAAACTCATACGGTGCCAAGTGGAGAACACTGGGCTTCATATAAATTAAAAAAACCTCACTGAAGTAATAGAAATGTTGGTTTAGTTAAGTTGGAGCATCTGTAGTGAGAAGAGACAGAAAATCCAGCTGAAGGGATTGGGTTCGTCACTGGTACAGTGCTATACACACTGTGCAATGGTCAGTGCAAATCAGCATCATGCCTGGGGTGCTGCGGTGATTTACTCCTGGCAGAACTTTTGCAGTCAGCTCCCTGTCTCCCCCACAGCAAGGTGGGCACTGCTACACTGTCAGAGGAAAACAACAGAACAGTAGGTCTCCCTCCCCACCTGCTGCCCAGTGTTGTAAGAGCTGGGGGACCTCACAGCCACAAATTTGCTAGTCATGCCCTAGTCTCCCTTCATCCCATTGCACAGCACTACTTCCTTCCAAATGTGGACCTCTGGACTCACAGAGGAAGAACTTTACTCCACAGTTAGGACATTTCATATGTTCTTGGCAAGTCATGATCTTAACCTTCCGTGGATTAACTATCTGAATGAACAGGAGCAGATACAGTCTGCAGAAGGATGTCTATGACTTCGTTAGAGTAACACTGAATCAATTGCATGGACCAGGTTAATGTTTTTCTTTCTAGGCAAAATGCAGAATTAATTTATAGTGGTGTAATGTGATTCCAGAAATGAGGTGTACATCTTGCCTGTAATGGCTTTTGATTGTCAATATCCATGTTTGTTTTTCAGAAAGAAATGAGAATGGGAGAAAGAATGTGAAGGTGTTCAAATGTTGTTCTTTTTGTTAATGGTAAATAAAATGAAATTTTAAGTAACATGATGAAAGCTAAAACGTATGTATAGTTACTATTTACATACTTTTACCATAGTTGGAGCAAATTTACACACATTCTAAAAACGTCTTAAAGGACGTGAATAGTATGAGAAGTAAAAAAGCCATGTACATGGTGTGTAGTTTATTCTTTATCTCAAAATTTACAATAGATTATGATATCTTCTTTTTCTGTGATAGAACATACAGTGAGTGATTTCTTCCATTTAAAAAAAATAAATTTGAGTTAGCATTTACAGATATTTCCAGAAGTTTTTGTGTATGCCTTTATAAACAAAAGGAGGGTGGGTGGAAGGAAGGAAGGAAGGAAGGAAGGAAGCAAGGAAGGAAGGAAGGAAGGAAGGAAGGCTGGCTCTCCACTCAGTCTTTTAGAATCAAACCTCCTGCTTCATGGCCACCTAATTTAAAAGATAGATGTGCATGTTTCTGACAGTAGACATGTACCATTATGCTGAGGCAGTGACACAATTCTTCATAGGTGCTTCCCAGAGTGACAGGAACTGAAAACAATGGCTAGTGGAGAGCAGAATTGAACACCCACATATCCAGTGAGTGCCATAGACACCAATAACTGCCCAGTTTGTGTTATTTATCTGCTTCTGTGAAAATCACTCTGGGTTTAACAAAACAATTATCAAGATGTAGTCACCTCAAGGAGAAGTTCCTGAGAGTGAGATGCACGGCTGGACTGCTTAGGAGCCCATCTCTTGTCAGGCACACCACCTTGTGTATCAAAGTATTGCTTGTGTCAATTCTGTTTTGCTTCTAGCTAGCTCAAGTGGTTTCTCAGGTAGCTGGTTTTTTGGAAAATTTTTCTCTATAGAAACCATATTTCCTGCAACCAGTTTAAGGAGATACTGGAGTCCAGCAGGATGTGATGCCCTAGCAAGGTACATGGAAGCTGGGTGCCATGCCTGTTGTCATGGCAGCGTCACAGTGCTCTAGGATTTCAAATCCTTCATACAACTTTACCTACTTGTTAATTTTGTGAGAACCTTCTATTGAAAGTAGTAGTGCTTTACTTCAAAGCTAATCTGCTCAGAGGGCAAGTAACAGCCACCTGGGAGCTATTCCCACCAGCCACAATCAGCCAAGATCCTCATGCCTAACTCTCACCAGCACAAGCCCTGCCTCCACTCTGGAACAGCTCAGGATAATCTATGCTAAACATAGAGACAGTATTTGCATGTGTGCTCTACTCTAAACTTCCACATGAGAAATGAGATCATGCTCTGGTCTTCACTGGTAAAGATTTATTGACCACAAAAATGCAAACTAACAAGCACTGCTAATTTAATGACATAGTGACCAACTTCTTGTATAGGTGTGACTAGAAAATCTATCACACACAGAAAGTTTTACTTATAAAACATCTAGGTAGTCAGATGCAATAGAGAACCTCTAGAGGTGGTGCCTTCAAAAATTGTCCTTGGATGGAGTAAAATGTTCTTTCCACTGAGGTTGATTAAAATAATCTCCTAAAATATACTGTTTTGACTAGCTACCAAAACTCATAATGGATTTTTTGATGTTAAATTTTGTTAGCATGCTTGTGCAGCAAGAGGTGGAGAGCAGTGATTTTTCCAGAAGATACACATCGAGGATATCAGACCTGCCATTGTAGAAATACCAACGCAGTTATTTTCTCCAACCTGAGAGCTAGCATCTTGCATAGGCATTTATCATTACAGCACTCAAATGGGACAGTGCTGCCTAGTAGGGAGCTCCACAAGATCTCTGCTTCTACCTCAACAGTGGTTTAGAAAGCAAAGCAGTCATCAAAGGAAGGTGAAAAATTGTGTTTAGGAGCCACAGCTTCTTCTAACAGCTTGGAGACTTCTCTCACCGCAGGGAGTAAGAGCTCATTTCATCACCATGATGCCACCCCAGACTCCAGTACAAAACGATTTATCAAAATTATCCCTGCCTCCCCCATCGCAACTCACAGGACATACAGATCTGTGAGGGCAAAACCTGCCAGGTTCCACAGTCTGCATGAAAGCCTGGCTGCATACACTCTTTTTTGCTGCCAGACCTGTTTGTGGGCACATGTACCTCAGGGTGATCCTGTACGTCCCCCTGGAGCCTCTAATGATGGAGCACCATTGACATGAACAGTGTTTCACCAGAGGGCTGGAAAGCACCACAGATGCAACTGTCTTGCTCCTGGGAGCAGCTGACATGGCTCTGCCCTGGGCAGCGTGAGCATGCCCTCAATAGGTTGTAGTGGGACTTTGGCCCTAAATCAATGAGTTGTTTTCTTGGTTTTTTGAATAGATTGTCTGTAGAAACCTGTATTCTCATGTCTCTTCACTGAGCCGTTTTCTATCACAAAAGGAGTGGTTTCTCACAGCAGTTCATTAACGTGGACATAGGGCAACATACAGTACAACTATGGGAAGTCCACAGATGCCCACAGAAGAAGCAATCTCTAGATGCCATTAGAGGAATGGTGTCACTGAGTGACAGGCCAGGAGCTCTGAGCTCAGAAACAACCACAAATCCTGATAGAAGAAGTTAAATACAGACAGGCCAATGTGAAGAGCTCCAGCCAGAAATTGCACCTGCGCGCTTGTTAGGGCAATGGTGTGCATTAAACAGTCGCTTTAATCTCCACAGCTAGCAGATGTGTTGGCTGCAGTGTCCCCGAGTGGAGTCAAAACCCTTTGAAGCTCCTTTGTGTTGGAGAGCAGCTGCAACAAAGTGCAGCTTAAAGCCCAAGCCCACCTAAACTAGTCAGAGTTTATATCTGGTAACACCAGTTCCAGGTGGCCCACAGTGAGGATTTCAGGTTTTGCCCTGCTTGCACAGCAAGGCAGGTGGTGGAGCTGGCGCTGGATACACTTAACAGGTACAACAGGATAACTAACCCAGCACAAACAATCCATGTTTAAAAACTCACTGAAGACTAAAAGATGTTGTAGGTTTTACTGCAAAAGAGTTAAACATAGTGGCCAAGTCAAGTTAAAGATTCTGGATCTGCCTTGTCACTAGCTGAGGTTTCCCAAAACGATAATGAGTATATATGTTAATGTCCTGCATAAAATAATCTTGGCATCACAGCAGTAAGGACAATTCCTGCATCAGGAAGAGAGAATGAATCCAGGGTTAGTCAAGTCGTGAAGGGGAACCCAAGGGCAGTCGCAAAGACCTAAATCCAAAGAAAGGAGATCCTGCTTCCCAGTGCAAATATGTCCAAAATTAGGTCAGGAAGAGCCAACCCCAGCCTAGTATCAATTGTGTCCCCTAATCTAGACTAACCTCTGAGTGTTTCCTTTCAAGTCATCTACTTTACTCCCTCAGGACTCAGGATTTATAGCTGCTATTTTCTACATCAGATATAAAATGCAAATGCATTGGAAGTTACAAGAAAGTTTGAAACTGACCCAGAAGGAGGCTAGAAGGATGGAGAACTTCTTGTATCTGTCTGATGAAAGGGAAAGGAATCAGTAATGCTGAATGTAGGCTTAGTAGATAAACACTGTGTTAAATAACCATATCCATTCTTAGCCCCTAAGGTAGCAGAGCACGGAAGCACATGCAAAATCAGAAATGTCTGAGTAGTCCTGTTTATTTCAATGGAATTACTCCCATGCTTAAAGTTATGCACATGTTTAAATGCTCTGTTGTAGTCCAGTCTTAAGCGGACATTTTTTCATGCCCTGTAAGTTGTCTATAATTTTAGCATCCAGGGATGTTCCAGGGGTAAGTATTACTTTTGGGATCATTGCAATCAGAAACTGAATAGTATAGCAAGGGTAAAGGTGAGTCACCCATTGCATGAAGTAATGGCACTGAGACGGTAATTCCTAAACTATGCTGTCCTGACTCTTTGAGTTTGCTTTACTTGATCAACATAAATACTCCTTTCTACCCATGATGTAAAAAAATAGTTGCACCGTGAATAATTTTGTTTGCATTTCCTTTAAATACTTCTACCAATAACTAACAGCTAAATCCACAAAGCGGTTCTCCCAAAACACTAGGAAATGAGATCCACGTTCTTGCCTAAAAGCCATTTTAGGTTATGGCAGTCTAGAAGTGCTGTCTGCAGTTTCAAATGGGCACAACAATTCTTATCCAAGGCGTCAGCCCTTGCATGTCTAAGCATCTGCTGATTGACACACCTGTATGGTGTGCAGGACTTATCCTTGTTTCCTGGCATGGCTGGTACCTGTACTGAAATAATGATAATTATTTGGTTGGTTGAGATCTTGCAACAGAAAATGCACAAGATTTTTTGTAATCACCAAGACTTCTTTTATGTTCATTTACAAAGCCTTTACAATCTGGGATGGTGCAACGCAACAAAAAGCTGGCAAGTTGTAATGTCAGTTTACTAGGGCCTGAATTGAAGCTTTGAACATCAGCACAAGAAAACTGGAAGTTTATAAAGGACTGGGACAAGCCAAAGCGTCTGATGAGTTCCCTAGCCACAATGCTTGAAAACTCCATAGCACACTGAGCACAAAGAGCCAGATCTCCTTTCCTCTTTGGAGGTTGCTCTCCAGGATTTACCCTGACACTTGCTGAACAGACTGCATGAAAGAGATGTCTTGTCTTGTTCTGCTGGTTATCATTCTTGCTTTTTTTTCCCTCAGAACGATTTCAGCAAAGACCATAAGCTTGTGACAGAGTGAATTTGTGATCTTATCCAATCATCTGGGCTGTTTGCAAAACTTCAGTAGGTGGCAGCGTTTTGTTGATAAATGTTTTGTTATCCAAGTGATCTCATTTAGTGCAACTGTTGCAATATTAATAAACTGAACTTATGATTGCATTTGCCAGGACTGAAAATATTGCTATCCTATCTGGCATTTGCTCTTATCTGAACTGACAACAACATCCATTGTATTTATAAAAGCGGAAAGTCTCTGTGTTTGTATGTGTTAGGGGCAGAGGGGAAAGAGAAAACAAGGGGAGAAACAAAGGCAGATTAAGATTAAAACAGTAAGATTGTTGGCCATCTGATTTGTGATTGTAATAGATGAGCATTCTGGCAATTCTGTTAAATTGTCAGTACTGGGGAATACGTGGCACAAGAGAATGGTTAGTAAGTTATTCACTCACCTCTAACTCACCAGTTCATATCAAGCCAATCTTGACAGCATCTATAAGTTGTTACTATTTGGTAACAGTTTGGTGATCTACAGTCAATTCCTACTGGATAGAAGGAGCATATCAGGAAAAAATTTCATCACAACTGCTATTTGAGAAGCCCAGATTATAAAAGACATCAAGATTCAGCCCAAGAAAGAGTCCAATAAGGGTGAAGAGGGCAAGTGCTGCTTTAGTGTTAAAAAAAAAACATTGAACTTGATTCATCAATACATCCTCTGCATGTGTATATGTACAAATATGTACACACATATCCATACACACATGTATAATTACTTGGCCTTAATAGAAATAGACAATTATTTTTATAGTAAAGTTTCTATGTAATATATCCCCAGTTTTGCCTGTAATGAAAATAGTTTTATTCGTAGTCCAAAGTCCTGTGCACGGTTCTAAACAAAAAGAACAACTTATGCAGAAGAGGACTGTCCTCACAGTCACCCAGGTAACATGCAGTTACTTGAGGTTAAAAAAGAAAAATTAAAGTCTCTGATTCAGTTGAACTCCCAGAAAAGAAGATCAAAGTCATTGGTTTTATTATAGGCCCTTCAGATTAAAACTGACTTAAATACACCAGGCTTTGGGCTAAATCCCACGACCATTAAGATCTATCATGAAAGTGCCATAGACTTAAACAGAAATTGGATCGGGTCTGCTAAAGAACACATTTGGACTAATACAAATCCTCTATAAATTAGATATAATAAATAGAGAAAAGGTGCCAAAGGAGACCTTATGACCACGTTTGCATATATGGACATAATTTTTATTATTCAGGAAATTCCCTGAGATTGAGCAATCAAGAAGGGAAAGACAGAATCAATGTTGCCAAATATCAAGGTGATTTAGACCTTGCAAAGGAAATTGCATAAAGATTAACAGGTCTTTCAGCCTTATGAATGAAAGAGAATTGGAAAGAAGAAAGAGACAGCTATGCTGCGATAATGGCATTGAGATCAAACATCGTTTAGATATGGCTCAAAGCCTACAATAAATACTTGCTCTTAACTTTCAATACAGAATCCAGTGTTGATCCTAGGGGCAAAAGTACAAATGACATGGGACTAAGGTGTCAGTATAAAATTACACAAATAAAGTGGAAGCACACTCTGGTGGCATTAATAGCAGATGTTTTTGACAGCTTTGCTTCCCACCATGAATTCATGGGCAGAGTACAAGTCCTTACTCATCCCAGACCTATTCCACAACCAGCATTCATAAAGTTATGAAGGTTTTAAATATTCACACCAGGTCTGGAGTAATTGTGAATGGCAGCTCCTCCAGTTATAAAAGGAAAATATAAACTGGACAACTGAAAGGACTGCAAGGAGTTTAACTGTCATGATCGACAGATGTTAAGAATCTGAAATCAGACAGACACATCCTTCCCATCTGTGAGGGAAGGGAAATGCCAGACCACCACTGGAACAGGGATGCCCACCTACATAAGAAGGTGAAAATGTTTAGAACCGAATCATTGGATCTTGAGGTCACTGAAACCAAAGGTGTACTAGACTTACAAAGTGGTCAGAAACTCACCCCAAGCAGTTCACTGCAAGATGATTAATTTGTTCCTTGTAACAGGCACCTGAGAAAGGATGCCAGTGTGAACTCATGTTTTAATACCAATCCAGATTTAGCCCAAGAAGAGCAGAGACTTCCAAGAGACATCTGACAGCACCTAATCGAAGGAGGGTTGGAAATGTGCCTGAGATGTAGGCCTAAAAACGTATGGCCACTACATATCATGCCTTGGATAGCTGTGGTGGTGCCAGCCTCCATCAGCCACTCACTACACTTCTCAACACCCATCTCTGTGATTTCACTTAAACTCCCTGCCACAGTCACAAAATTGCATTCTTCTCTGCCTTCAAATCTGACCTTAAAAATGCTTCCCTTCATATGAAGCTTAGCAGCCCTTTGACGCTGTTGCCGATAGTCACGTCCATCATCAGGTAGAAGGTGGGAAGTGGGAGTGGAGGAAAGGCAACATTCACATCACTAAATTTTAAGCATCCAACTTCAATTCACCATGTTAGCAATCTGATTTCTCTGTTTAATCCATAAAGACAGACAGGATCCTTTGAGGGATGATTACGAATTCTCTGAACTGCCCCCACAGGAGCCTGACAGCAAGGTCTATCGATGCAGCTGTTATTAGCAGGTTGGCAGATAGCACACAGTACAGTTAGCTCTCTTAAGTTAAATTCAGTGAATGTTCCCCCATTAACCCTTTGCATCTCTCATCTGTCCATATTTACTTGTACTTCAAGAATGAGCCCTTTGGCACAAGCAGTGTATTTTTGTCCTGTGTTTGTTTAGCATCCATCCCTCTTGGGTTGTTTAGCCTGCAGAAAAGGAGGCTTCGGGGAGATCTTATTACTCTTTACAACTGCTTGAAAAGAGGTTGTTTCAAAATGGTTGTCGACCTCTTCTCTCAAGTCACAAATGTCAGGGCAAGAGGAAGTGGCCTCAAGTTATCCCAGGGTGGGTTTAGATTGGATATTAGGAAAAGTTTCTTCATGGAATGGGTTGTCAACATTGGAACAGGCTGCCTAGCAGAGTAAGTTGAGTCACCATCCCTGGAGGTATTTAAAAGACGTGTAGATGTGGTGCTTAGAGACATGGTTTAGCGGTGGCCTTGGCAGGGCTGGGTTAATGGTTGGACTCAGTCTTATCGATCTTTCCCAACCTAAATGATTCTGTGATTCTATTGCATGTTAGACCATGCCAAGAGTTAAGGAGGTGTGTGCCAGCTTCCAAACTACCTCCTTCACACCTAACCGTGGGAGTGCATCTTCTCACAAGGCACAGGGGCATGTAAGTTCACTGCCACCAGTAACTGAGTTGTTCTGTTACCCTGACTGCTCCTGAACCATCAGCATTGTGATACCTTAGATGATAATAAGTAACAGTAAGCTAGGACAGAAATAGGACTCTTCTAATTGTTGGCACAACTGTGTTTTGTGCCTGGGTTAACGAGATTTGGCCTTCTACTGTGGTGGGACCCATAGTCTGTGAGGAAAGATGGTGTGGCTGTAGCATTAACTGTAAAGGAATATATAGAGGGAAGAACTGTAAGATAAGAAAGGTATTGGTAGCTGCTGAGCCAGAATTAATGATGAAATGCAAAGCTGCAGACACATCAGCATAGAGTCAAGAAAGCTAAAAGATACAGAAGTGAAACTCAAATCAAAGTAATTTAAATATATGACCTAAGCATACATTGTATTCAAGGGAATATAAAACCCGAAATTTCTAAGGTCATGAAGCAGGCCAGGGTTGGAAAAGAAGTATGATGTTAGTAATGATGGAATATGCAATAACAGGTTTGGATTCCCAATCTGCAAAGCATTTAGGCCTGTAATTTCTTCTGTTGAAATCAATGGAAAAGTTTTTGCTCAAGTGCCTTGTTTCTATTGAAATTCTTCATCTTCATGATATAAGGATGAAGGTGATCATTTGAAGCTAAGGGTGAGTAGGTAGACTGTTAACCAGCCTAGTTCAAAAGTTCCTTATTGCGCAGACAAACTATAGGTGCTGTGAAAAAGGACTTCTTCAGGAAGATACTTGGATGACCACTGGTATTTATTTGCCTGTATTAGCTGGAGAGTAACTATGCAGCATCAGCACTTTGAGATTGAAACACTTTCTATCTGCAAAATGTAGTATGTGAACACAGATGTTAGTGTGTACACAGGCTTTAGAGGAAAACACAATACTCAAACAGGAAAACTTTGCCCTGAGTGAGGAAGAACACAGTATCCGAAGATAGCCACTAAAAAATAGCCCAGCCAGGTTAGATGTCTTCAAGTGCAGGAACTTGCACTGCTTATTATGCCTTAGAGTAAAAATAAGGTGTAGCCTGATTCAAGGCGTTTGCTAACCACAGCTTTAATCATAGCTGGATGAGAATACCAGTACTTGCTACATGCCACTTCTGCTGGAGCCTGAGCACAGGTATCTGTCAGCTGTCTTTCCTATGATCAACCTGAGAGCCTTGGAGATTTCTCCGTCTTACTTGCACAAGAAGGAGAAGATTGCCTCTGTTTTATTTCACTTGCACCTGTAACAGTAAGCAAAGCATACAACAGGTGAGGCTGAGACAGTGCCTAGCTACCTTGTTCAGTGTTCAAAGGCAGCCGCTTGGAAGAAACCAACACATAGTTTAGAAATAGAGGGCTAGACCTCAGCTACAGTACCATAAAATCAGATTAATTCCACAGAAGCTGGAGTTATCACCCTATCACAGCCGTGGTGCCATTCTGAGTCTACCCCATGATGCTGTAAGCACCCAAGCTATGTTCTCTCTCTGTATCAGTGTATGAATACTGAAAAGATTTTACAAAGCTTCAAAATAACAGAAGGGCAAAGAATTCTCAGTAGATAAGCAAAAAAATAAGACTTTTCCACTCAGTCTTCATTCTGAGATGTTTTATCCAGGTCATGAAGGACCAAGTTAAAACTCATGCACATGTTAAATATTCAATGCCCTAAGGTGTGTGTCAACAACACATACCCAGCTAATCTCTTGAAAAGGAATGGATGTCGAGGAAAGCTGTGTGGCTCAGAGAGAGAAATGCAAATGCAGATCGACCCTGTAATGAAAAACCTCCTTATTAAACTGTGTTTTATCTTGGAGCAGTCCTTCTTTTCGGAACACATCCAAGCAGAGATAAAGGCATCTTACCATACTCATTAAACTGTGCATGGTTTGATTCAATCAGACTCAGATCATTTGCATATGGATCAGTTTAATCTAGTTCTTCCTGTCTCACACCTATTGTTAATCATGCCTAGACTCCCTCCCCGATTACTAATACCCATTCCCCCTCCTCCTCCATTCCTTTGATTCAAGTAGATAAATGAATAAGCATAAGGACATCAACATCTTTCTGAGTGATCATCTGCCTTGTATGCTCAGAATGTCCCATGTTTTGCTGATTATGTCCTGGTTGGCATCCCATATGTTCTTGATAGTCCCTGTCTTTGCTGATTTAGGAAGACTGGGAAGACAGAGGAAGAATATTGACTCAGGCTGTAAACCCCAGCTTAGGTTTACCTCTAGCCTCAAATTAAGTGAGATTTGTGTTCTCAATTTATTTAGCATCATTAGGAAGTATCTCTCCAAGCAGCATGTTAAACTTAACAAAGCAAATCCTTTTCTTTCAGGAGCTGAGTATTATTTCTGCATTTAGCCAGCAGTGGTGATAGCTGTTTTTACATAATCAATCTACAGTGATGGGGTAACCTGGTTTTTTTGTACAAGTAGATATTTTTTATGTGTCAGAGGCAATACTGTTTGCGTCTTTTTATAGCAATTCTAGAGCTCTGTAGGACTTTCCCTCTGAATGACTGAGTTTGTGCTGCTTTTTCAGGGAATAATTACAACCACAGGTTGAATGACTCTGCCCCAGATATATTGTCATGAATCTCAAACCCTAGCTTTGTTTTTTATTGTAGGGTTTTCATTTCATTGTTCAGGATATTCTGTCCAGTCGCATCACAGTTATGGCCTTGGGGAGGTAATAGGTTTTATGATTGTGTGAGGAATGTGAGAGCAAGAGATTGGGCAGTTTACACAAAATGTCTGGCATGGTGATTTTTCCACTCAAGACTGTTACTATACAAACCTGTGGAGGAGATATTCATACACCCATATTAAAAACAGAATCTTTATTTTCAGCTGTTTTGTTGTATTCTGTCCATAGCCTTTATATGAATTCAGCTGCAGCTAGAATAATGTCCTCTAGAAAATGAAGGTCAGGCTCCCAGGAGGAGCTGCCTTTCAGCAGCATAGGGAGGGGTTTTTTTGGTGTAAGGACAGTCATATAAGCGCAGCTGGACCCATCATTCATTCAGCCAACATCACACAAAGTGACCCCCATATTTCTTTCGTAGTGGTGGCGACGTGGGTGAATCCCCCCAGCCTGGAAGAAATTTTGTCAGACAGGAAGTGTGTGTAAACAGTGCAGGTGCTGAGGGAGGGGATGGAGGACAGTATCCAGATTCGATGTCCTCCAGTATAACTCCTCAGAGGTTGTGGATGTATTGTGATTAAGACTAGTTTGACCACAGTAATACATCCCTGAGGGCCCTCCCATTCTGTGCTGCAAGGGAATATATGGGCCAGAGATCTCAGCAAAACGGGACAGCTGTAGACAGCTAATAGAGATGAACATATGCGTCTCATGCATTAATATTCAAATTAATTTCTGCTGATTATATTTCAGTTAAGGATGATGCATTATTTATATTAGAAGTCCTTTTATAGTATCTTGTGAGTAAGGAAGTCACAGCTTGTGAGGTGGAGAAGATGAGCTCTCTTTAGCAGTCTCTGTTGTGTCTTCATAGCATTTAGCACATGGGGCTGTGAGACCACTGAGTACCTGTAATTCCAGATAATATGAGACACAAGACTTAATCTTTGGCAGCTTTTTCCACAGGACATGGAGAAATTCATTAACTCTGCCTGCTTTTCTGGAAACAGGAAGGAATCAAAAATTCATGCTAAAAATATTAACAGAATAATTTTAAACCTCAGGAAGGGGCAGAAAGGTTATATTTGGTTTTAGTTTCTGGGAAGGACTAAGGACGAGATCAGCAGGATTTTAAACAAATTTGGTGCAGGTCTCCTTGTTAAAATTTTGTCCCTGAAACTACAACAGCCTGACATTTTTTCCCTTGTCTGAAGCACAAGAAAATTTCCTTTTACAGAATTTGAGGATTTCAGCTGGATGAATGAAATAATTCACTGTCAGCAGGAATGTAAAGATAACTGTGGCTTCACTAAACTCTTTTCTGCTGCTAAGGTGGCAGTTTTAGATTCCTTGTCATGACATAAGTGAAAACAGCTTTGTAAAGCATGCACTGAAAGAGGCTGATCTAAGGTTTAAGTACCTTCAGAACCATATTTGCTAATTTGGAGTAATTAATTTTTCTCAGTCTTCATGTTCCTTTTAATTTAATTTATTTTCAGTGGGCAGTTTTTTGGAGAGGAGAGGTGAGGGGAGGAGAGGAAGTGAATTTCCATCTCTGGCACCATATTAACAAAGCAATATTCCTACATAGCCTCCATCCCTGAAGCTAGTGGATTGCCTGGGAGCAGTAGAATGCTGTCCCTTTGTGAGGATGGTGTGGGACAGAAAGGTGGTGTATATGGGTGCCAGGGAGCTTCACAGGTATCTGCTAGAAAGAGAGGAAGGCCAAGAGTGCAGTACCATGAGTTTGCTTCAGACAGGTGCAGAGTCACTTGTGTACCTTTCCCTTCTACTCTTGTCCCAAGCCTGGTTTTTGATATATGGGCCTCCTTTCTCTACTTCCCAGACAGCTGAAGCTCTCATCCAGCTGCATTAAACAGTGTCTATTTTTTCGTCCCATGTGCTGTCAGGACACTAACAGGCACAGAAGTGGGACTAGTCATACTTTGTCCTCCATCATTGTGTTCAAGGTCACATCAGCTGCTGGGACTAGGCTGCTCTGAGGTCCCAGGACACAGGCTGATCAGGGTAAGTGGCATCTTTGGACAATCACTGCACAGGATGAGCAAAACAAGACAGTTTTTAAAAAAACAGCTGTTTAGCTTAATTGCACCATCGTTCTACAATTATGTCAAAAGGAAATATCTCTGGTACCCCTTCACACTTCAGCAACTTCATAGCTTTCCTTCAGAGAGTGGAGGACCATTTGATAAACTGCAGCTTGTGTACTGCAGACACAGGAGAGCAAGTGAGTGGAGTTGGAGTTGGGAAAACTGAGGCAATATTAATTTTAACTCTATATCTTACAGCTGCCATCTGCACATGAATAATAGCAATTAGCATGGAGTACTCACAGTCACCTTTGTTTTTGTGCATGTTAAATTCATCATTCATATGTGCAGGAAGAGAAAAACTAAGCATAAATATTCACCCTGCAAATAAGCAGGGATTACATAAGAAACTCTTGTGTTCTTTCCTTTTGTTTGGTTGGGGTTTTTTTTATTCCTGCTACATGCTCTGTGTTCTTAGAAAGTCTGAGAATTCATTCTTCCTAATGCACTTCCTGCTAGAACTAAAATATGTCAAGATTGTTTTGGGGTTTTTTGCCAGAGAAGTACCTTGAGACCACAACACCATAGTAGGTCATGATATAAAGGTTTACAGGCATGTGTCTTAAAAAACTCCATCACTTCCAACAAACTCTGCAAGCCCAGTTTCCCCTCCAGTGAAAATTTACAAGCAAATTCAAACAAGCTAATTTATTTACTGCGTATGAATGCTCAGAGAAAACTTATTTAACTTACTACAACTATACTATAAAGTGGCATTGAACTGAAGAAGATCTCTTTCAATGTTATCAGCTATATATCAATTAACTAAGGGAGTCTGAATCTCATTACCGAATGGGCAGCCTTTATAATCATTGTTCACTAAATACAGATTAAATGGTTTGAAGATAATAATCATCCTTCCTACTCTTACCTTTACAGGGGTACCACTGTGCTTTGCATTTAACATGTCATGCATAATACCCACTATTCAAGGACAGGTATCTGTTTAGCCTGTCTTAATTCTTAGGTCATTGCTGCTGTATCACAGCATTTTATAGAAGTATGGCTTAGTGATAGGGCCTTCCTTTTTCTTCTTCTTCTTCTTCCTTCAGTATATAGGTGCTGGACAGTGGTTTTAGGGCAGACTCTCTGGGTTTAGTATAGGAAGAATATTTAACACTATATTTGCCATTTGCCTCTGAGGCTTGCTCTCATCCCAGTTATGTTAGAAAGTCAGTCCTGGAGTTGAAGGGTTGTGACAGAGCAACCTGAGTTTCTCATAGCCAAGACCCTTCCTGCTGGGCTGTGCTTGGCTGGAGACAGGGCAGTGGAGAGAGGCCCACTGCACTGGAAGGAACAGGGACCAGCCAGAGCAGCCTGTGGGAGGGGATGGTCGGGACACAGGACAGCAGACTGCCAAGTCACAGAATCACAGAGTCAAAGAACTGCAGAATGGGTAGGGTTGGAAGGGACCACAGTGGGTCATCTGGTCCAACCTCCCAGCTTAAGCAGGGTGGTTCTAAAGCATATGGCACAGGACTGTGTCCAGACAATTCTTGAGTATCTCCAGTGGGGAAGACTCCACAACCTCTCTGGGCAACCTGTTCCAGTGCACAGTCACTGCACAGTAAAGAAGTTCTTCCTCACATTCAGGTGGAAATTCCTGTGCATCATTTTCTGCCCATTGCCTCTTGTCCTATTGCTTGGCATCACCAAGAAGAGCCTGGACCCATCCTCTTGGCACCTTCCCTTCAGATACTCATAGACATTGATGAGGTCCCCTCTCAGTTGTCTTTTCTCGAGCCTGAACAGGCTGAGTTCCCACAGCCTTTCTGTGTAAGAGAGGTGCTCCAGTCCCTTAGTCATCTTCATTACCCTCCACTGGACCCACTCCAGAAGGTCCTTGTCCTGAGGATCCCAACACTAGACACAGCACTCCAGATGAGGCCTCACCACAGCTGAGCAGAGGAACAGGGTCACCTCCCTCAACCTGCTGGCAATGCTCTTCCTAATGCACCCAGGATACCCTTGGCCTTCTTGGCCACCAGGACACACTGCTGGCTCATGGACAGCTTGGTGTCCACCAGGAGCCGCAGGTCCTTCTCTGCAGAGCTGCTTCCCAGCAGGTCTGCCCCCAGCCTGTGCTGGTGCCTGGGGTTATTCCTCCCCTGTGGCAGGAGCATGCGGTGGCCTTTACTGAACTTCAGACAGTTCTTCTCTGCTCCTCTCTCCAGCCTGTCGAGGTCCTTCTGAAGGGCTGCACAGCACTCTGGGGCATCAGCCACTCCTCCCAGCTTTGTGTCATCAGCAAACTTGCTGAGCAGGTACTCTGTGCCTTCACCCAAGTCATTGATGAATAAATTAATGAGCCCAGTATTTGAACAGTATTGAGCCTTGGAGGACAACTCTAGTGACAGGCCTCCAACTAGACCCCATGCCAATGATTACAAAGTCCATCTCAGTTGTGAAAAGTGTGCAGATACTTCTAAATTGTGCAGAAACTTCTAAATTGTGCAGAAATAGTAGTTTTGCCACACCTGGTATAATCAAATGCTATTAGTTTTTTAAAAAAGAACATCCCAGCTAATCAACAAATTAGGAGCCTAGCCAAGAACTCTGATCAAAGATGAGGGCAGTGGCATTAAATAAAAAAGGTGTGGAAAGGTCTTTTTCCTCACTGAGCCCATTTCTTGAAGCAATGGATGGAAGCGCTATGTAAAGCACTTCACAAATTGATCCAGTACATAGCCAGCTTGGTTCTTCCCACGAATTGGTCTTTAGGAGTCTTATCGTACTAAAAAATATATGTTCTAACTCTGGTTTAGATTCATATTCATGCAAAGCAGACACAATGTGTTTGATACCTTTCACTTCCTTATCAGAAATCACATCACATACTCATAGTAACTGTGTGCAGTTAACCTCTAATGCACAGAAGTTTTTCTTCCCATGTCATTTGTAACCAAAAAACTCCTATGTAATAAATTTTCTCTGTTACTTTTTGCACTCTAAATGGCACCCTGTTTCCTTCTGCCAGACCACCAAAGTCTTCAGATTCTTCTATGCTATCTTCTAAACCTTATCTGTGTTCATAATGCCCCTCAGCCTCATACCAGCAACAAAATACATTAGCATACCTTAACCTTTTGTCTCAAGATCATTAGTGAACATAAGACTGGTCCCCAAATCTCATTCTTCCTCCTGTCAAAAGTCATGGTCTATGGCACTTAAAAAAGAAAAACAATTATGATGTCTTTGGTGAGGGAGATTGGCCCATCCTACCTGTGAGCAGATATCATCTTCCGAGTCAGTTAAATGAGAAGCCATGTTTTTGCATGTAAGTTCCAACTGTGAAATCTATTTCTTGTGTCTCTCATTGTCTTGACGTGCTGAACCCATGAAGAAAAGAGGAGACTGGCCACAGCACACCAGGCAAATCTTGTAAACCTCAGAATGCCTTCTTGTTCAGGAGCTGTAAATGAATGTAATAATGCTTGTTCATGTGCATAAATGTGCTAGAGAAAAATAAGGGGAGCACTCTGGACTACACAGGATACTGGTTTTGAAATTGCAGTGGATAAGGAACTGTTTATCCTACTAGTGTCCACACTTTCTTCTCAAACTTTTTGCAGAGTAAGCTTTTTTTTGAAAATCATAGATAGACCTCCATGCCCTTGTGCAACTTCAAGTTTCTGTTTGCAAACTGATGTTTTGCAGATTACATCTGTAACTGCACTGTGCTGCAGGAACATAATATAAGAGGGAAAAAAACATGTGTTTTTTGTAGAATCAAGATTAATAATATGCATCCTCACTCAACCAACTTCAATATATGGAGACATCCATTAACAAATTGATCTGTAATCTAAAGGAATTATTTCAAATGATGAGTGTCAAGAGGTTTTGTTTAACACAGACAATAAATACCACAGCCACGTTATGAGTTTATTCCAGGCTTGGAAGCAGTATCTCTCAGCTGTTATCCCACCAGGAATGCCTACATTCCATGAAAAACCTAACACATGGCATATCTAAAGAACATCCTGGCTTCATTATATAGTAAAGTCTGAGGGCTTTTTTTCTTTTTTTTTAATCCCCAGACTTTCTTCTATAAATACAGAAATGTGTCTCATGTCAAATCAAGAGTTTTCTGTATGTCTGGGCTGGAGTTTTTGTATAGTGGGTGTAAATAGCTCCCAATTTTTTCTGAAAAGCTGTCTCTTATTGACTTCTCTGTGCACTTTTCTGCAATTCTATCCCAGCACAAGCTAGCCAAGGTCAGACAAGGTCAACTGTTGAAGGAACAGCCTTTCAGGTAAACTTGCCCAGTAGAGAAAGCAGTAGTGGTATTCTAGATGGGATAGACATTTTTTGACTTGGTACTGATAGAGCAAGTGAATCAGGGCAGTGAGAAAAGTCAATGAACTTAGAGAACTTAAAATATTTTGAAAACAAGGGAGGTTTGATCACTTGTGGTAATAAAAAAGCCCTGGGTATGTAGAGGGGGCAGTGATGATTTAGTGTGAGCAATTACATTCTTCCTGCCCCATGATCCTAGCAGTGCTGCACAGCTCATAGCCGCTCATGAGTCACTACCTCCATTCTAGTGCATTTGCTTTTCCAGTAAAACTCCCAGGTCTGTCCTGAAATTGCTGTGTAGCAATGCAGAGAACTATGAGCACAGTTGCCACACACCACATCTGCAGCTATGCCCCAGCAACAGATAACATGGTCTCTGCATGTTCCCTTCAGCCTGTCAGCACTCAAATACCATTTGTGCTGGTATGGGGTGAAAAGTAATAACAAAATGCAGGATGTTATGAGAAACACATTAGTCCTTTTATGCTGAAAGTCTAATACAATATGTATTTTAAATTATAAAATCATTCCATCATGTATATACAGTATCTCTTTCTCTCTGCTTCTTCTGCTGCTATTCAGTTTAGTCTAAATCATGAAAATCCGAAATCGTATTCTTGTTTACTGCTGTCTTTTCCTCCCCCCTCCCCATTTTTCTCTCTAAGCTGCTTGAAAGCATTCAGTTACCCAGCCCTGGAGGTGAAACTACTCAGAGAACTTCAAGGTTATGAAATGCAAAAGCTTGGCTTTTATTTGTTTCACAGTCAGCAAAAGCAGTGCATAGGATGAAAACCTCTGTTGTGCAGCTCTGCTAACACATAAAGGAAGATTTAATTGAGTTTAAAATGCAAGAGTATTTTTATATAATTAGGAAAAACAAAAACCTCCATAACAATGTTGAACAAATAGTGGTGGTTTTTATATAAATACAGTAGGAAGTTTAAAAAAAAAAGGCAAAGAAAGCGCTCAATGGCCATAGCAGATTAACAGCATTCAGGGTGTTACTTCTATGTTTGATAGAAAAGCAAAACCATTGGTGAGAATTAAGTACTTACTGTGGAGAGGGAGAAACATTTGAAGTTATCAAAGAGAAAAGTCTTGATGTCAAAAAGAAAGAGATATCTTGGTATAAAGGACAGTTAAAGCTTTTACTGTGGAATGATCTGAATTTTGAAAAGTCACCCAAAAGAGGTGGAGAACAAACTAGGAAGTTCAAGAGCTAATAGCAGTACAAAATAATAAAAATAAGAATAATGATAAAAAAAGGAATAATTGATAGGATCTGAGCCATAGATAAAAAAATTTTAGGAAGCTGAACTCAGAGATCTGAGATGCTTTATCTTGAATTGCTTGTTAAGTCATTAGGACTCCCACTTTTCTTTATAAGTAAGTCTTGTAGCAGTTAGCTCAGACATTGCAGAAGAAATTAAAATAAAAACTCATTTTTTCTCTTTGCCTGGGTTGTGCCTGAAAAACAATACATATTTATGTGTGCAGAGTTGTCAACACGTTACACAGCACTTGTAAGTGCTATCCATATTCAGTGATATGGTTGCACAATTATAAAGCACACGTGCTTGCATCTCTCTTGGAGAGGTACAATAGGAAGCTGTTTGAAATACTGCCACAGCTATTGCACCCAAGTGCATTTTTATGCAGCCCTCTTTGTCAGCAATTTGTCCTTGTGCTCTAATGGTGACAACAATTAGGTGCACTGAGGTGTGCCGGAAGTTATACACCTCCCGACAAACTGGAGATGGAGTCAGAGCCTGTGGGGCCTGATCCCCACAGCACACTTCCTACAAGGTGACCTTGGCTTTTGTGGGGAGGGCTGGGGGCATTCAGCTCTCTGAGGGCTGAAAAAACATTAGGCAGTTTCAATGCCCACAGGCAATCCTGTTGCAGACTTATTACTGGTAATTGCCACCTTGCACCCCAACTTCCCTGACTGACGCTGCTTTTGGTCCCCAGGCGTGAGCTGCTTTTGCTGCAGAAGCTGCTGGCAGCACAAACTGCTCCCCGGGAGCACAGCCCTCCTCCAGAGGCAGCTGCCAGGGACTCCCATGGCATAGGGAGTAAATGATAAAGACCTCTTTGGGGCAGATGTTCCAGCCGCTGCGCTTAGACCTGGGTGAAGAACCTGAACTGCCCCAGACAGCTGAGTTTTGTTCTGGGCATAGTAAAAATCAAAGCACAAACTGCTGTGACAGTGGAACTTATGACAGGGATGATATAAAATGGCTGCCAGCAATTGCAGAGGATTGGACTGGAGCCAGGATACATTAAAATAGTTGTAGTAGCCCCAGAAAAAAAGCAAACTGGCTTCCAGAGAATGGAAAGGGGCCGTGTATTTGTGTTTGTGTGTGTTGTGGTATACGTGTGGGTTCATTTTTAGTGAAATCATGTACTTCCATCATTTCCTTGACTGCTTGATTTTGGGAGGATTTCCTGATAATTTGTGCCAAACGAAACTTCCTTTAGTTATCTCCCTGCTGTATCTTCTGATAACTTGCCCTGTTTTCTAGCTCCAGTCATGGCTGATGAAACTAGATTAAGCTTCCCAAATTACATTGCAGTGAATCAAAGCTAGAGAAAATAGCAAGGAAGAATTAAATATTGTCCCTGTGCTGTGCTTCAGCCCAGCTGAATCCAAATCACTGAAAAAGCAGAGTTCTCAGAAAGCCATTCTTAGGCTGGGCAGGGGAAATGCCATCTTCCCAACAGGTAGTGGTTTTGGTCAGAGTGGAAAGTAGAAATCTATTTTGAGGCAGCCTGTTTTCCTTATATTCCCAAATAGATGGAAGAGGGAAGCTTTGCAAAGCACTGGAAAGTCTCTTGCATGACTGCCAGCCCAGAAATGCTCGGGAGAGGAACCACACTTGAGCCGTTCTGTGGGAAATGCAGAAAAATGCCATGGAGGTGAAGAAAAGAGCTCAGACTTCACCTAGTTAATTCTAACCAGATTTGGGTTGTGTTTATGTCTAGCAAGGAAATTAGTTTCCTTACATTAAACCACTGGATTGGTTGCTGATTCAGAAAACACTGACACGGCTAAACCTCCCCATCCATGTGGTTATACACAGTGCCCTGTGGAGACATGCTAATGAGCCCTAGGAGAACTAATTCGATCACCAGAAGCAACATTCCCACCTCGGGACTATTCCCCTCAGAGCAGCCAGCCTTCCGGGCAAAAAAGGTCTTTTCCTTCTGCTGTTTGGTGCAGGCTCAGAGCATGCCCAAGACATCCCTTTATCATTGCCTCAGGCTGCAACACAATCCTGAACTTCCTGTGTGGATTGCTAGAGGGAAATAAGTTTTTCTGTCCGTGCTCTTACCCAACAAACTTCTAGGCAGACACAGGAGTCATGGGGAGCTGTACTTCCTCTGGAAAGCCATGGCATAGCTTTGCCTACAGGTTGCTTCTTGGTACCAGCCCAGTCTGGTGTGACCATCAAACAGTTGTATGCAGACAGTCTGGACCGTAAGGTGTCTGAACTGGTGTTAACACCCATTGTCAGTGCTATTTTTGGATCTTGTCCATGTGGCTATTATTGGCTTAAGGATTTAGATTAAGCACTTTTAAATACCTTAGGGAAACAGTGGAGAGAGGTTAGCAGAGAAATCAATTGCTGAAGGGGATGTGAAATCTTTACTTCTGGTGGCTCTTAAGAACAGGATGCACGAATGTCTTTCAAAGTAGTTTAGGTGTAGTGGGTTCAGTCTAGATGACCTCTTGAGATGCCACAGCTGCAGCTGCTACAAAAGCTCACAGCTTTTGTACCTATGCCAACGTAGTCATGAGCAGGTATGTCGTAAGCAAGCACGTTTCTTTGGAAGAACTGAATTGCAGCTGACTCGGGCTAAGCCAACACACTCAGTACAGGGCCTAAGCAATAAGCTGGTTGCATCTGTCAGTCTGAAAACTCCTCACAGGTACATGGAGAGGTTGTGAGGCATTCTTGCCTGCTCCTGGAAAGCCACCTCCCCTCAGGACACCAGCGTGGGCATGAGGAAATGGTAGAGTCAAGGGCTCTGAGGAGGATTATCCCAACTTTGCTTCAGCTCCCTAGACAGCTTTGTCTGAGGAGGAAAGTTCCTCCACATGTTCTGAAAGGTTTAAAAATGTTCTTTCTCCCTTTGATGGAAGTTAACTGCTGTGTAGTGGTACCCTGTGAGGGATGTCTGAGGTGTCTCTGCCTATCTGGACTGTCTTTGGTGTGCAGTTAAGTTTAGACAGGATGATGCCCAGCAACTATCTGAAGCCTTAAACTCCATTTTCTCTAAATTTTACACTCCTATCAGGAAATAAATCCCTCTTTGATTGGGGGTAGAACTGAAAAGCTGGCAGGTCACTGTCTTCATTGCTGTGTCTACAGATACAAATTCACTCAGTTACTGCGTAACTGTGAGTGACACAGAGGGCACCACAAGCCGGAGCCCAGTTCAAAAATGAAAGAATCCCATAACTCGTGGTAAGAGTGAGAATAGGCACGATCTCACTGCCGATAGGCTCAGAGAAGATAGAGGGGACAGAGTGGCAAATACTTGCTTTATCTTGACTGCAATACTGATAAGGCCTTCCTATAGCTCCTTTCCTACCTAACTGCATCGTTCACTTAATACTGACCACTGTTTAGGTAACATCACTCTTTCTGCTTTTTCTAATGAAGGAAAACATTTTTGCTTTCATTGTCTTAGGACCAACAGAGTTAACAAGCCCCTTCAATTGTAGTAAATCCTCTTTCTGTTTCGTGGGGCATCTAGTACAGCTTTTGGCAGTGACAGCAACAGCAATGCTTCTCCATATGGCCAAGCCTTTCCTGCCACCTGTACTGTAGGAGCGCATTTGTCTGACATAGCATCCTGGTGAGCTTTCAGCGAATACTGTCACGTCACACCGTGTCCAGGTTTGGTTTGGCTCGCTAGCAACCAGCCGTTTCCAAACAGTTTCTGTTCATCCAGAGCCAGACTGGACCTCATGAAAGTGCTCTTGGTAAAAGCAAATAAAAAATGCTTAATAGAATTTTTTGTGCGTATCTCATGTACTCCCAATTAACTACCAGGAAAAGAGGATCCTCAGAACCATTCAGTTACAGTTTCCTGCTGTCCCATGACAGAAGCTACAGATGGTTCATGTGCATTTGTTGTTTATTGAGTGGACTTGATGTATTTCTAGAAAAGAGCAGATAGCAAAGTCTTGATTTGAGCTTTCCTACAATTCCAGTTTATTCATAATTAGGATTCTGGTCCATACTTAGCTCGAGGCTCTTCAACTATGAAATGTACTTAGACCAGTTGGGCACCTTAGGAATTGTTATTCACTAATTTCTTCTTTTCCAGTTCATTCCACTTCTATCAATGTACAGAGTCAATTTCTACTCCAGTCCACTAACTTCACAAGAGAAATAACACTCATGAACAAGCTCATAGCTTGTTCCAAATTGGGAGCAAAGTGGGACAACAGGATGACACTGCACTTGGATGGGATGGATGGCAGGAGAGAAGCTGACAGTGAAGAGGTAAATTTAGACAGGCACAGTTCTTTACAATGACATTAGGAAATTAAACTACATTTGTTTTAATATACTTTTAAAAGAAATCAAGAGAAGCATACAGTAGTAAGCAAAGAATATGAGGAAAGGAGGGAGTTTCAGGACTGGAGGTAGGTCAACAGGCCAAGGAAAATGAAGAAAAGCGGTATCAGTAGTAACCTCTTACATACATAATTCTTTCCTTATGACAGCACATCCTGGTGGATCACAGCACTTCAGAAGCTTAAAATGCCAAACAGTTTTAGATATTTCCCATGACCTAGCTTACAGTGGATCTGAT
This sequence comes from Eulacestoma nigropectus, assembly GCA_013397775.1. NCBI lineage: Eukaryota > Metazoa > Chordata > Aves > Passeriformes > Eulacestoma > Eulacestoma nigropectus. The sequence continues at coordinate 3,862,494 of VZTE01006235.1, read as the reverse complement.
ACTAATGTTCCTCATGCCAACACACCACAACGCGCTTTAGCAGTATTGCATGTGAAAGCAGCAGTTGGTGAAGTGTAACAGCTGCTCAGATATTCTACTTGAAGATCCATGATTAACTCTTCTACATTAAAGAGATTGGTGAAGTTGGATAGTTTTATTGGTGTGTGTCTTGCATCTTTTCAAATCCAGCAAGTCTGGTGGAAAATACGTGAGTATGACGAGTGCAATATGTCTCTACAAAATTAGAACCCATTTCTCCTCCAGGTTTTCCCTCTCAAATTTGTGCCATGTTTTGCCTTATCAAAAAAAGGGGGACAGTGATCATTATCAGGTTCCTACTCATCAGGCCATATCTATGTTGGTTTTCAATTCAGAGTTTTGTGGCAAGAAAGTCATGTAAAACCCCTTAAATCTATTTTTCTGATTCGAACTCAAAACTAAAGAAGAATCAACTTATATGAAGAGAGGAAATTAAGAGAAGTCCTGCAGCACATAGCTGGGTCGTGCATGTTTGGAGGAATGTTTGCAGGTATTTGGGGGTTTTATGCTTTCTGTTTCCTTATTTGAATATTAGCTTTAATATTTGACAGTTTTACATTTTTATTTTGGTAACTTGGTCTCAAAGTTATCTCAGAAAGTCTCATATGCAGGAATCACCTCAGAAAATTTTCCACTTGTATATGTTGTATTGAAAACATATTATATATTACAAACTTCATTACATGAGGGCCTTAATCAGGCAGAACTTTTGCATCTCTAAATTCCTCCTCATTTCTGATATAAATGAAATAGCTCTTCTCCTCAGTTAGCCTCTCAACATTTCTTAGTCCCACCAAGCTTTTATTGTCATTTTTGTCTCTTCAACATGATACACATACTTAGCCCAGTACCATTTCTATTGGATTGAGAAAAGTCTGACAGCATCTTTGGCTTTCCTAACTGAGCCAAAGAAACCCAGCATGCCAGGTACTTCTCAGAGCAGAGGATTTTCTCAGCTTCCAGGATTGGACCATGCCAATCTCAGCAGCCACAAATAGTATCTGCAACTGGTATGTAAAAATCTATAATGGAAAGCTGCATGCTGGAGTAGTTTGTGTCTCCACGTGCCATATGTTTAAGTGACAGAGTGTGACAATCACAGCAGCACACTGTCCAGAAGTCATAAGCAGTTAACAAAATGCACCATGATTGTTGGCAGGCCTGCTTGTCTGGGTCATGCAGCCAAAGCTGAATTTATAAAACACGGTAAACAGGATGGCAAGACAGGAAAGGCAATTGGCATGTGAAACCATGCAGCAGCCTGACAGGAATGCTCTGAAACTGCCTCCCAGTTTCTAGGGTTTCATATTACCATTTCTTTCTGCCTGTCTGGCCCAGATGAGGATTATCTACCTGCCCTTCCACCAGAGCACAGGTCTTGAAAAGTAAGTTTAGACAGGGGTACTCCAAATTTTTACTCAGGAGAGTAATCTTCCACATCTGAGGGTCATCGAGGATGTTGCAGTTAGACTTCAGTGCTAGAGGTAAGCTCAAATGTTTCACAGTAGAGAGAAAAAGGAGTTTACAGGCAAGCTGGAGCCACTTTCCAATTGCAAGTGCTGGGCCACATTTTCATGTGTGGCACATGGTGGCACAGACACGTAGCTGCACAGTCCCCCACCCTGTCCATGCTGGGCTGTCCCTGGCGAAGACAGGATCTGTCTTCTTATGCTGGGCAAAAAGTGCATTTGATGGGGCTCTGATCTCTGCCAGATAAAAAAAGGAGTGGATTGGGTGTTTTATGCAGGAAGGAGGGAGCTGTTTGCACTCAGGCAGCAATTATACCCTGAAATCCAGAGGCTGACGGTTGCTGCTCCAGGGCAGCCGACTGCTTCCTGCAGCTGGCTGCTTAATACTGCAAAGGTGATGAAACCTGAAGGGAGCCACTGAATAGGTGGTAATTATGACTGACACAATGACGGCTTGTGCAGACATGTAACTGTGAAACAAAACACCGCAGTTAGCTAACAAGAGATCCGTATAAGTTTTTTCACCGGCACCGTGTCTCCTGTCTGACACTTCTGAAATTGGACGAAAAAAGGCATTGTGAGCTTCAGTATTCAGAGACAGAATAGGCCAGACGAGCTGAGGGTGGAAAGCCAACACCTGTCCCTTTCAGGATGATTATAGCAGATTCTGTTTTCATGTTGATTTCTGAAAACCTGCTTTTCTTACTTGCAGTTTTTTCCTTCATAAATGTCTCTTATGCGTTGTCTCCCTGTGATATGGTTGACTACACTACACCTCCATCTCTCTCAAACACAGAATACTTTGAAGAGTTTCAAATAACTATAACAGGACATTTGTGGATCCAAATTCATGTTATCTTATTATTCTCTTTCCTTTCCTTTATCTAGGGGACAGAGAGGCTTTCTTGAGTTATAAAATCATGCTTTTATACAGAGGGCTAAGGAGAGGACAGTGGGACATCCTGTTCAATCAGCACATCTTTGGAACTTCTTAAAGTGTTAAAGGACAAAAAAAAATATCCTTTCCCTGTGCAGTGAAAATATCTGAGATAAATCAGAAATCTTCTAGGTTTCTATAATAATAGTTGTAGCTAGGAAACAGGAGAATAAGGACTCAAATTCCTTACTAACAGCATAAGCACTGATCTATACTCCTTCTTTCTTCCCCCCTCTTTAAAGTGGAGCATGAAAATACCCTGGCACAAGACCTGCTTTTAATCCCATATGAAACTAGTGTCCAAAGTTCACAGCTGAGACGGGAATTAGGCAGAGGAGGAACCTGTACCAGATGAGAGCCCTAAGAGCATGCGTGCTGAGGATGGCAGAAGAAATTATTTCTGTCACCCCAGTATGAAAAAGAGACAAAAAAAAATCCATTCTGTTGTTGCAAATTTTATGCAGTGGAAGTTTTTTCTGAAGTAGTACAATTCCTCAGAAGATGTCCATCTCAATCCATCTATACTTTTTAATGGAAAACTTTTCTGAAATTTTCCAACCATTTGCTGATTCTGCCAACAGTGTATTTTCTATCCGTGGAAACTCAATGGAGTACTCTTCTTGAAGTACTCTGCTGGAATTAGCCAATTTATAAAGCTCTTGCATCTCCTTTTCATCTTTGGACTTTTTCCTATATAGAAAAGTGGAAAGTCTTTGCTTCTTCTAGCAGCCATGCCATTCCTTGGGAAGAACCTCCTAATCCCCATACCCACCAGTCAGAATTTGAGCAAAAACACCCTGGCAAACACTCTAGCAAACATTTAAAAATCATCCATTTTACTTATGGCCTTTGCAGAATGATTTTATCTCTTCCTGTCCCACTCATGAAATTTTTCTGTGGTTTCTGAACAACTAACGGTACAGCTCAGTGACCATACCTTTTAATCTCTACTTAAAGAGGCTGTGGTGCAAAGTTAGTGTAATGTAGCTTACACAAAAGTGAATGGAAAATGCTTCATTTTTATGCAACTACAGATTATTGTTCAATGGCCAGTGGTTTTGTCTATGCAGTTTGTCTCTTGTTCAGGAGACATACATATGTTCCAGATTTGGGGCTAATAACTATAGGGATAAATTGTTTGAAGAAAAACTGTAATCCAATTTATATTTCTTCAATTATTTCACTGTGTTGAAACAATATGATTCACCCACCTTTGTTTCTGAGGCCAGAAAGTGGCCTGTGGAAAGCAGTTGCTGTATAAATAAACATACAGAATTTTGTTTGTGTCCCTCCCTGGTGGCACATACCGGTTTTGGTTACCAGCCATTTATTTCTCCTGCTGTGCAGAACGCTGAACACTTGGAATTAACTAAAAGCAGGTTTTCCTTTTCTGGATTTTAATAGAAGAAAAAACTGTGAGTGTGCCTTTAGGGCTGCTTTTTAAATTCTACTTTGGATTCAGTTCTTACCTCGATGTTGTTTAAATGCATTAGGCTGCCACTCCATCTACTCTAGCATACTGTCTTGGGCAGTGGCCAGTGCTTTCCCAGAGGAACTTTACGTGCCTGAAGGAGAAAGGAATGGTAGGAAAATAGCAAGGTGTGTGATCAGGAAGAGGAAAGAGACACAGCTAAAGTTATTTCCTCTTACTCACAACTCTTCTTATATCACCTGGAGCAAACAATGTAATAGTAGGTGCATGTAGTGTAGACCCATGGCACACAGACCACTGGAAATGCAATGCCATGAGGGGGATTTTGGGATATGTCTGCATGATATTGTTATAACCATGGAGTAAGCCTGAACATTTGAAAAGGCAGACATCTGCTGTTCTAGATTTTCCTCCACCATGCCTAAGAAGACCAAGGACCAGTGATATTAGGAGCTTTAACTCTGTTTTAGAGAATCCAGGTCTGCAGCCTACTTTCTGTCATCCATCAATGGATGATAGCCGTGGCTAGAGCATCGATACTCATCACACATTCCACAGTAGAGATAATAACTAGATATTAATAACTTGAGATTAATAGAATAATTGAGGTGTGAAGGGCCCCCCAGAGGTCTGTGGTTGCCTTCTGATCAAAGTAGGGCCAATTTTAAATGGTAAAGGTAACATTAAAAATCAGGCAATCACTTGTGTCCTGTCTCATACAGTGAACACGTTACCAGAAATCAACCTTATCATGCTTGGGAAGAGCTAAGAGGGTCAATGTGGAGCACCTTGAGGACCACAGGACTACAGTGATACACAACAGAGATTGGACATAAAAGTATGAAACAACTCCATGAGCTTAAATATCACTCACAGTGGCATTGCATCTCCAAATGGGAAGGACAGGAAACATGGCTGTCACAGAAGTTGTACAGAAAACATTAAAAACCACAAAGGTGGATTTTCCTTTTTTTTCTATTTTTTTAAATTTCTTTACATTTGAGATGGATTTTGATGGCATTATCAAATCCTTCATTATAATCACCTGCGATTGAACTTCTTTCTCTCTTTTTTAATAAATATAAAACTAGATTGTTACAGAATCCTAAAATTCCAGAGTAGGGGAGATTTGTATGTATAATCTGCATAGATGAAGTATCAGAGCTCACAAATTAATCACCAGAAGTTAGTGACATGTGAAAGTGGGCAGGGAATCCTAACAGACCCCCCAAGAGGGTGTCTAAGGAGACACTTTGGCAGAAATCTGTGCTGACTTTCTATAAAAAGAGTTCAGTGTAGTTAATTTTAACCACATATTATGCCTAATTAACTCATTATGCAAATATGTACATAATAAGCCACTATCATCCAAGGGCCCAAAAATCCAACAATCATGTTCTGAAAGGTCACATCATAAACCTTTAATACAGAGAGTGAGAGAAAGGAAAAAATAATCAGGCAAATGAAAAAAGCTTAAATAAAGGGCTTTACTGCTGGAAAGAACAACAGCAGGAGCTTTTCAAAACATAACCACTTACCTTTTTAAAGAAAATAAATATGTAGTCTGTTCTGACTCTACAGCTGTGCTTGTTCTGTCTCTTTTTCCCACGCCTACTCATCTCCTTTCATTTCTCTCCTCCAGTCCTCTCTTTCAATGTTTTCAGCATGCTTTTTTGTTCTACTTTCTCTCTGGGGCAGCTGAAGCCCTGAAGACCTTGAAAGAGGTATGACAGAGAGCTGTAGACCAAAGAGGGATCAGAGTTGCAGAAAGCAGAGGTGGACTGCCAGCACATGGGGGTACAATAAGCATGGAAGTGGGGAGGGCTTGTTTGGGGTTTCTACCTGGAAAGAACTTATCAAAAAGAAGGGTCTTACTAAAAAAAAAAAAAAAAAAAAAAAGCATTTTCACTTTCACTGCATTCACCTCAGCAAGAAAGTACTAGAACATTGAAAAAGTTGATCACAGCAATGCCAGCTCATCAGTCCAGGGAATGTGCTGGAAAATCATGTCCAGCAAACAAAAACTCTTAATTTTAATGAGGAGGGTCTCCCCTTTTTTTTTTTTTTACAGACATAGTCCACTGTGAGCTCTGCTTTGTTTGCTTGGGTTTAGACTGCCAGCTAAGAACAACCAACCCTTTCTGCTTGTCATTTCTTCCTCTTGCTTTGAGGAATGAGAACCAGGATAGTCAGCCCAGATGTGTCACATCCACAAGTTCTTAAGTGGGCACCTAACCCTGCTACCAGCCTCCTTTTGCTGCCACAGGCCTCAGTGAGCAGCCCTTCAAGTCCTTTATCCCACAGCCCCCTCCAGCTTTGGCACTGTTCAGTAAGTGTTTTCTGTGCAATATTTCCAGTTACCTTTACACATTTTGCCCCAAACCTCTCAAGCATGTTATATATGTTGAGTATCCTACTTAATCTGCAGTCTTACCAGAATAATGGTGATAATGTTTTATCTGTCCAATGAAGCTTGTCTGGCATCATATACCATCCAAACAAGATTTTGAATTGTATTTCCATTGGAGATGATACCATCACACTTTTGACCTACTTACAGATACAGGCCCAAGTCTTATCTGCCAGATCTATCTGCGATTCCCGCTCGTGTTTCTCTGTGTATTTATGTTCATGTGCTCCCTCTGCATTCCTCAGAGCACAATAAATCCTGCCTGCCAACCCCTTCGTCACCTCTGCCTCAAAACGGATTGCTTCAAGGTCAAGCAGTTCCCTTGTAATGTACACTTTAACCTGATTTGTGGAGGCAAAGCTTTGAAATTTTTAAAATAAGGCTAAGGTAAAGTAAGGCTTGCAAATGAAACTCTGACGGTAAGCTGGAGTATTTCCCTCTCCAAAGAGTTCGAGCAGAGGGCACTGTGCCATCTGAAGCCATAAGAGCTGGAATTATGTTATTTATTACACAGAAAATGTGCATCAAGTAGAAAAGAAAACAAATGCTGACAACAGAAAGTGATCAAACTCCCATCCATGAGCAGGAGAGAGACTGAGGGAAAAATTCTCTCCCAGTCTGTCTGGAAATTCACACCAGTGAAAACCAGCACTAGAGCAGGCACTTTTCAAAAGCTTCTTTGAAAAGTCTAAAAGGACAAATTCAGAGTGGAAACCTTAAAATTATCAATACAAGCAATTACAAGGTATAAAAAGGTTCTGTAATACTTTGTCAGTTTTCACCTGGATTTGGGTGCCATGTAAGTGGCTCTCCACTGAGAGGTTGGCTATTTTTTTGAGACAGTAGCAGTGGAGATCTGAGACAAAATATTAATATGGGGATTTAAGATGAGGAGGTAAAACACAGATGCCATCACATAGGTAGCTTATGCACATTGACCTTATCTACTTCATTTGCAAGAGTGGATGCTTTATGCTCAAAATAACAGTGTGGTAAACATGATGAAGTGAGGGGGCCCCTGTGGTAAAGAACTACTAATATGTAATCCTATAGCATGGGTCAGTAAGATTTCAACAGTACTGCAGATTTAAAAAATAGTATATTATTAAAATTGTTTCAAAATCCAAATAGTCAAAACCTTTTGGCCTGACTTCCTAAAGCCTTGGGAATAGCTTAAAAAATATGCCTTTATTTTAAAAAAAATTTTTTGTATTCTGCTTACACTTCTTTTGAACTCTAAAAGAGTCTAATTTTCAGCTTTCTTCTGTACAATGAAAACCTTTGTTTTTTTAATAAAAGCTGCAATTTTCATGTACTCACCTGACTCCAGGAATCAATCTTTAAAAAACAAAGAAATTTCCAAAGATCATGAGAAAGGGCATAAGAACACATCAGAAATAAGCTGAAAAGACTTCTTGAAAAGGCTTATGTTCCAGCAAGTTCCACTTAGCATTCGCTAAATGGATTAAAAACTGTCAGTCAACTAAAAATCTAGTAACAGATGCCCATATTGTATATACATATTTTTTTTATTTTAATGAATAGTTCCAATGATAAATAACAGATTTCCCTATTTATAGAAAACTGGTATTACAAGAATATCAGATTGTGCTCTTACACCCCCACATGCATACCGGTTTTCTATATGGAAATTTGATAATGACAAGAATTGTTGCTTTTAGAGGTTTGGGAATAACAAAAAGACATGGATTTTTTGTTGCTGTTGTTGCCAAAAAACAAACAAACAAAAAACCCCTATCTATTTGATTTTTCTTTTTAATTAATCTGGAATATAAGGGTATTTGTTTAACAACAAGCAAAATTTAAAGTCTAAGGAGAGACCATGGGAGGAAAAAAAAAATAAAAGCAAAACACATGTGAAGGTTGCACTAAACTCTTTTTTCTTTGCTTGCTGCTTTTTATTTCTTCCTTCCAAACAAAAGAAGCATTGGAAACTTTGCAGAAGTAAAAAAGAGACAAATCAAATATCCTGGTAATTTTCAAATTTTCGGGTTTGCTACCCTTCCTCACACATGTCACAAAATGTGTCACGGTATTTACCAATACGATAGAAAAGCACCTAAAACCAACATTGCACTGTGTTAGGAAAACTGCCCAGAAGAGCTAGTATCGAAATATCATGTAAAATTCATGTGCTAAGAAAAATTCCATTCAGACTGAGTCACAGAGCCTCATGCTGTATTTGTAAAATTCTCAAACATGATATGAGAGCATTATTGCCTTCAGGCTTGTTATTTCATCCCCTGGACACACAGAGAAGCATATCATCCTTTCATAGGATTGATCAGCAAATATCCTCCAGAGCAGTTAGATAAGAAGGCATTCCCTTCTGCTAGCTGTAGGTTTTTGCTGTGTTGCATTTATTACTGTGGTGTGAAAATCTCCCACTGAGTGCAATACCTTTAAACACTTCTCTGGGTTTTTTTGTTGTTGTGAGGCATTTTGCCAAGTGGTGTGTTGTGTTATTTACCTTGAAAAAGAATTGTTGCAGCATAATTTATTTTGGTCTGGGCAGAAATTAGCTATGGAAGAAGTTCTGAGACCTGTTTTCTCATTACCAGCAGGTCTTCCATCTGCTTAATTAGAAGTGCAAATATTTGGAAATCTGAAATCCTGCAGCAATGTCTCAGATAGCATTTCTTTGTTGCAAGATCTAAAATGTGATCACTGATAATTGTTGATTGTGCTCTGTGTGACTGTAATTACATGGCATTGATCTGATGTTCAGACACCACAGTGATGAGCTTAATAGAAGAACCTAAATAGACTAGATACAATTAAACCAATAATCACCGAGAAGAGGTAGTTTAAAAGGGCAGAGGGAAATCACAAACAAATGTGAATTACTGAAAGGGAAAAAAAAAAAAAAAAAAAA